>PVKA01004611.1:0-97441 GCA_004027165.1 Ctenomys sociabilis
TTTTTTTTTTTTTTTTTTTTTTTCCCCCTGAGGTCCTGGGCCATGTAGTATTGTTTTCCATCCTTTGACTCTGAGCCTGTGAATGTCCTTTTGAGTTAAGTGTGTTTCTTGTATACAGCATATTGTTGGATTTTGTTTCCTAATCCACTGTGCCAGTCTATTTCTCTTAATTGGAGAATTGAGTCCATTTACATTGATGGTTATAATTGAAATGTGCTGACTTACGTTTGTCATGATATTTACCTGGTGTTGTTTACTCCTTTGTAACCTGTGTTTAATTGTCTGTCCTGGTTAGTGGGTTCCTTCCATTCTCATTCAGAGAGTTCTGCTCATTGTGGTCTCTCTCTAGAACCTCTTTCAGCAGCCTGTGGAGGGCTGGCTTTGTCATCATGAAATTCTTTAGTTGTTCTATGTCATTGAAGCATTTCACTTCTCCATCAAATGTGAAAGAGAGTTTTGCAGGGTATAATAATCTAGGCTGGAATTTGTTTTCTTATAGGACTTGAAGAACTCTGCTCCATGCTCTCCTTGCCTTCATGGTTTGTGTAGAGAAGTCGGCTGTAATTCTGATGGGTTTTCCTTTGAATGTGAGCTCCTTCTTCTCTCTAGCAGCTTTCAGTATATTATTTTTGTGTTGGATTTCTGGGATATTAACTATTATATGTCTCGGCGTGTTTTTACTTGGGTTGAAGTTATTTGGTGCTCTGTGTGCTTCAGTTACCTGAATTTTGGACTGTTTCCTCATATTTGAGAAGTTTTCTGCAATTACTTCTCCCCAAATTCTTTTTATGTCATTTGTATTGACTCCTTCATTCTCATTGATACCAATTATTCTCATATCATTCATCATGGCGTCATCTTGCAGGTGATGGATTATTTTTTCCTGCATTCTTATTGTTTTTAAGAGATCCTTTCTCATCTTTTCACTAGCTGCACCAGCGTCTTCAAGATCTGAAACTCTGGGGAAGCTGAGACAGGAGGATCACTAAGAGTCCAAGCTGTGCAGCAAGACCCTGTATCAAAGAAAGAAAGGAAGAAAGACCTCTCTTTTTTTTTTTTTTTAGTGCTAGGGATTGAACTCAAGACCTGATGCCTGTCATTATGCTGCTAAGCTATATCCCTGGCCCCATAAATAAACTGACTAACTAAATAATTTTTTAAAAAGAAAAGTTCCAATCGTTGGCCAAAGAGCACAGTGAACTTAAGTGTCTGTTAGGCAGAGCGCAGTGGCCGTGGTTTAATCCCTCATGCAGTGCTGGCCCCACCCCCAACATGCACTGAGAGGGTGATTGAGACTAGCCGTGGTGGCACGCACCTGCAATCCCAGTGCTTGGGAGGCTGAAAACAGAATTACTACGAGTGTGATCTATGTAGTGAGACCCTGTAGACCCTGTACTAAATGCATAAGAAATGAATACAATAAAATAAGAAGTTCCAATGCCTTTAGACAGGTGCTGGTGTATTTTGTCCAGAGTTTATATTTGTTACCTGCAAGGCTTCATCTATGGATAGAGGAGCCGGTCTTCTCTTACCAGAAGCTAGAAGCATTAGCTTGCTCTTTTTTTTTTTTACCTCAGTCCTCTCCCTGTCTCCAACAGTTCTCTTTCTAAGTGTTAATTTTGCCAAATTTCTAGGGCCAAAAGCAGAATAGAAGGGCTTATATAACACACAAACTGAATTAGCTGGCCTCTAGATATCTAAGCTCACTATGTCAATATTCTTTTAGAAGTAAAGCTCCTGATTCATTGTGTTGTGGGAGTCCATATCTACTTGGGATGAGGCTAACTCAAGGCAGAATTGGGAAGGCCATTTAATTTGTCCTTCAGCATTTACTCTTCAGTATCTCTCCCTGTGCTCTTTGATTTTTTTTTCTGGCTGAATGGAAATGTTCCCTGATGTCTAGACTTTCCCCCTTTGTAGTAGATTTAAGAGCTGCATCTCTCCTTACTTCTGGGACTGTTGTCCCTTTGCTCAGCTGGAGTCAGTGTGGGAGCTGATGTCTAGTTCTGCAGCAGTGACAATGTGTTCATGCTCTCTCTTTCGCAAATTGATTTTCCATTCCACCCTGAAACCATAGAATGAATCATGGAATGTAAGGCAATCCAGTTCCTTCATTTTTTTTTCTCTTTTGAAAATAAATTTCAGAGAAGATAAATGACTTGTCTGGGGCAATACTTTAGTGAAATTGGGGCTAAAATCTCAATCTCTGAGCATGAGTCGACACAGGAATGGCTTCAGTTGTTGAGTCTGGAGGCAGAGTGTGGAAGGTGACAGGAGTGCAGTTTTCTGCATGGTTAGCTTCACTCTCAGAGGGTGACAGTTACAGGAGACAGTAGTAGCATTGTTATCTAGTGGGCTAACAGTGTCAGTAGTGCACGGTAAGAACTGACTAAAAGAAGGATCTCTTACCTGAAAGAGTGAAAACTGAGTAGGGACATCATGGAAGGCTGAAGAGAAAACTTATACATAGTCTATGCAACCCAACAGAATCATAAAAAATGGCTAAAGACAAATAGCCAATTTCAGCTTTGGACAAGCGAGGGTTTGCCATAATTAGAGGTATCTTCCAAAGAAAAGGCTGGTGGCCAAGTTCTCTTGCAGCAGCTGATGGTAGATTGTGTACTACTAGAACCTTTTGGATATGGTTCAGCAAAGACACCTTGGAAGAGATTTTCTTAGTAGATATGAGTTTGAAACATATTCCCTCCTAGTCATTCAAAATTTTTGGATTCTCAGTTTTGATAATGGAAGATTTTCCTGTTCCAATCAACATCAAAGGCATATTATAGTACTTGTCTACTCTCTTAAGGGAAAGAGAGTCTCTGAATCCCTAAAACATCACTCTCTGTTCCCCAATATGATACACATGGGATTTGGTGTTGATTAAGATGGTGTGGCCTGGTGTGATGTGAAGATGGAGGATGTGATGTGGGGTGTGTCTCATGATATAATAAGCTATGGTATGGTGTGATGTAATATGGTATATGCTAGATATGATATGGTATAGTATAGTATGGTATACTACAGCCATGCCATGCCATGACTTGATGGACTAGGGTATGGGTTTATGTGGTGTGCTGTGGTGTTCCATTGTGGTGTTGTGGTGTGGAATGGTGTGGTATGTGAGGAATCATGGCCACAGTCTTTTCAAAGCTGTGTTGCTCTATTGGGTTAATGACCATGTGTTATTGGAGTAACTTTGAGTGCTCTGAAGGAACACCACGTTAGTGGTTTCCTTGGCAATGTTGGCCACACCATTTCTAAGAAAGCAAGTCTTCTGTGTAACCCTGTAGTTGGTAGGTAGACTAATCTGGCAGCCATTGTTGTATATCACAATAAAGTATACTAATACAGGCCCATGCAGGACCTACCTTTCACCCAGCCATCTCACCCACCCCATCAACAATAAGGAAGAGACAGGCATTAAACTGAGTATAAATCTTATCTATTATTTTCTACTTTTTAAAGCAATTAGTACTTTTTTTTTTTAAATTTCATGTATAAAACAAATCATAACTCACATGCTAGTTCTAACGGAGGAAAAAGGGTCTTACAATATACCTTAGAATGCTGAGGTTTGTGGATTTACAAGGATGATCAGCCTCAAATACTGCACCAATGTTCTCCAAGAATTTCCATGAGTGGCTAAACGTTGCCAAGGATTTAGGTTCTGGAGCTATAATAATTTGTGTTATGTGCATATTTTTGTGTTACAGAGAGTTTCTAATATGACACATTCAGGAACTCTGGGGATAGAATAGGTTTACAAGGGGCTAGGAGATGGCTCAGTGGAATAAGTGCTTCCCTGGCAGGCACAAGGGCCTGAGTTCAATCCCCAGTCCCGCAAAACAAACAAACAAACAAACAAACAAAAAAAAAAACAAGAATAGGTTTACTAATGATTTCTTGTTCTTAGCTTCCTTTTCATTTAATATAGTTACTCTTCATGAAAAAAAGTTGTCATTGAGCATTATTAATTCTATAATTAGTTTCTCTAGACAACCAGAATTTTGTTTTGGCTTGATGAGTAGTGGTTAAAAGACTAAATGTTTCATGAGCAAATCTACCAAGTCTTTTGAATAATTCCCTCAGAGGGAGAAGAGTTGTTAGGACAAAGACATTCATGTTTATGATGGAAGACTGTGGCACAGAATGCCAGTGTGATTTATTGAAAGGTGCTGAGATTGAGAGGGAAAGGAGAGGAAAGTGGGGAGAAGTAGAGAGAGGGGAATTATGAGAAAAGGTGAAAAGGAGAAAAAATAGGGAAGGGATAGAGTGGCAAAAAAAGAAAAAGATTTAACTTCTGTTTTTGTTGTCTTGAGTTTTGCTTTTTTGAGACAGGGTCTCACTTTGTAATTCTTGCCTGTCTTGAACCTTCTATATAGCCCAGGCCAGCCTCAAAATCACAGAAATCCTACCTCAGCCTCCTGAGTACCTCAGTTATAAGCCTGTGCCACTCTACCTGGCTAGATTTAATTTAATACTCTGTCTGCCCTCTTGTTCCCATTGCTATCACTAAATTCAGATAAGAGGAGTTATACTCAACTCTTAAGGAGAAATAGCCTTCCTAGTGGTCCTTCTGGTTCTCCCTTTGTCTCCTTCAAATCTAAGAGAATGGTGATATCCAATCACCATGCCAGTAAAGTCTGTTCCCCACTTCCATTTGTCATCTTTGATCATTCAAGAGCCAAATACGATCAGCAGCAGCATCAACATTAAGCAGCAGAGTAAGAGGTGATACAACCTCTGATTTCCTTGGAGCCTGCAGCTGTGGCTCCTGGTGGACACCCCCAATGCTCCACATCTATCACTGTAAGGACTTGATAGTCTGCCAGTGGTTGGACACAGTGGGATGCTGCCTCTATGGAAGAGAGTTGAAGAGGGAATAACATATGCTTTCATTTGTTTCTTCTGGTTGTCCAAAAGACCTTTAATCAGACATACGTTCTTCATCACCATTTATGGCTGAAATTTCAAGTACATTGATATCTAAATGAAAGTATACAAGGGCCAGATAGATGCTCTTTCAGAAACATTTAGAGTAACCAAATTACGTCTACATGTTTGTAGATGGATTTATCATGGCTTTTCTAATGGTGCTACATTAGAATACATGCTGCTCCAACTAACCCAGAGAAGCCAGGTCTGCCTGACGGCAGCTGTGCCCTCTCCCAACGGCCCACCCCAACCCCTCACATCACAGAACACTTCTGCTCTGCTGACTGCTTGATTTCCGTGAAGGTAGCCTGGGCCTTTTCTTTGATGGCATCCAAGTCCATGTTTTGGAGATTCTGTAACTGCCCAAGAATAGAATCCTTATCTTCTTCTTCCTCTTGATCTTCATCCACCATCTTCCGAAGATCTTCAGGTAAATCCACATCATCCCCACCCAACTGGATTTGAGTCTCATCCATTTCACTCTATGGGAAGAATAAACGCATACAAGTAAAGTGTAAAAACTGCAGGAAAATGAAGGTCTACTGAGAATGAATAAATTAATGACATTAATGCCACAAACTGTATTCTTGTCCTGATGGCAGGCAGTGAGGCCAGACTTCTGGGCTTGGAGAGGCTGATCATACCCTTCTAACCTGCTAGTTCTGCAGCTCCAGTCGAGTGGACAAACGGCATTAATTCTCTGGCCTGCCTCACACCTATGGGATCAGAACCTTGGGTGCTGGCCCCACAGGCCTGGGTATTAAGACGCCTTCTCTGCACATTAAAGCTGGGACATTCACCTTGCCTCCCTGCAGGGCATCTTTGAAAGTTTTTCAGAGCCTGCTAGCCCATTGCTGGCTGGTCCCAGGGTCTTGACTGATTTACTCTATGGAATGGGTTTGGGTTGGCAGTGACTAGATAAGGCTTCATGATTTCATTCATCATGATTTCATGGCAAGTTGTGCTTAAACATTGCCTTTTCTCTTTCTTGTAGGAGCTCTTTGGGGTCACAGCGTCATGTGGAACCAAAAGTTACAGTGTCATGTTAAACCATTTAGTGCCTGGAACTGGGCCTGGCACACAGTACAGGTGTGTTAAGGGAAGCACAGGGACCAAGCTCCTGTTGGCACCTTGTGCTGTGGCACTATCTCCAGGTTGCCAAACACCTTTCATTTTGTGGCTTCAGCATGGCCACCCCAGGGTTTTCTACTACATGCTGCCTGGTCTTTGGGATTCCTTGGTTAAGTAGACGATGAAGCCCATGGTTTCCTTATAAGAACACAGCAAAGAGTAACATATCCCATGGGAAGGGCCAGGGTAGCTAACATCTGCAGATGGTGGCTCTCAGACAATTGTTCTAGGTCAGGTTGCAATAGGAGGTTAACTGGGTTTCAGGAGTACAGAAGATAAAGGATGTCTGAAAAAATAATACAGAAGAAGCTTAGATTAGGGCCCACCTCAAAAGGTTGTGATCACTGTGTTTGGTATGAAAGCTTGCGAAATCATGTAGAGATCAGACCATTGGCTTGGTTTATGAGAATCTGCAGCATCTGTTAAGTTCTTAGAGGGACTAAAAGCCAACACTCAGAGAAGACCAGAATACCCCTTGCCTGGGTGAGGAGAAATGACCAGAAAGAAACCTCAGCTGCTTCCAGTCCCAAGCAGCAGCCCCTATCTGTACAGCAGGCTGGAGGGACCTGATGGCCGAGAGCTGTTGCCCTTGGTGGCTCCTTATTTTTCTAGCTGATAGCTGGAAAGGTAGAGCCTGTCAGCATTTCCCAGTGCTCTCATTTATTAGATTCCCCAGCAGAGTGGCTCCAGAAGAAGCTAGGGAAGCAGCTTCCTGGTGCAGAGAAGATAAAGGCCCTAGGGGTGACAACCCTCGCAGGGTCCATCCCTAAATACATCAGAAGATGAGTATATTTTTTTCCCTGAACTTGGCTGAGGCCTTGGACCCTCCAAGTGCTTAATGGATTAAATAGTTCCTTATTCAACTGTTTTGGGATTAATTAGTTAGTTGATCTCTAGGGAGCCCTGGTCAATCTTGCATTTCTATTTATTTTTGTTTATCCACCTTGGTAGCTACTTTTATAACTAATCATCTGAAAGGCATTTTCTGCAGGAGGGGTGGGAAAAGCACTTTCCTGGGTCTTTGCTCAGTTCACGCAGATGAAGATATCTGCCCTCTCTGATGCATCCCCAAATCAAGTGCAATGGTTTGAAAACACGGTCCTGGAAATCCAGCACCTCCCCCCTTGTTGGTGGCGAAATCCTTGGGCATGTCATTGAGATTGACCCTGGACATACCAATGGCCATGGGCCTGGAGGTTCAGGCAGCTGGAGTTCTGGTGACAGCGCTAGCCTTTCCTGCTCACAAGGGATGGGGCTCTTCTGTCTCCCACTCCAAGGGAGACCTTAGCAGTCACCTTTAATCACCCTGCACCCTCCAGAGAAGCTTTGGGATGCTTTCTTCCTTCAAGGAGGGACTTTGGGCTTTATTTTATCCAAACACTGCTTTCCTGGGGAAGGCTGAGTAATGGAGATTCCATTTTGCTTTACAATTCAGTGAAGGGTTTTGATTGCCCCAGTGTCTACTTAAGTGGTTCTTAATGTGGGGTCCTGGAGCCTGGAGAAGTGCACATTTGGAACCTTGTTAGTTTTCTATGTTCTCAAGTTCAACAGCGCCCTCTGGGTGGGCTGAGCTCCACCTAGCCAGCCCTCCCAGGAATTTTGGAGCTGCCCAGTCCGAGACCCATTGCTCTGCATTTCTTGAAGACCAGCTGCAGCTCACTCTTCTTTTTATCTCAAAACCTGGCATATTTTCTGGATGGAGACACAGACAATACTTATTCAGTGACTCAGGGAGCTATAGCATCAGGGAGCTATAAGGCCAATGTGTAGGCACAGTGTCCCCTTCTGTATAGGTTGATGCACTGTGTCAACTTTAGAACTTTAGAAGCTTAAGGGAACAGCTCCATAGGTGGCCAGGGCCCTCACTTTGCAAGCATCCTCATCCTGTGCAAGAAGAGGGCACTGAGAGGTGTGCGTGCTGCACGTGCCCTGAGGGAGGGCCAGAACAGGAAGAGCAGCTTGCTCCTCCCTGCTTTTGCTTTAGTTGCTTTTGCTGTCTTGCCAACTTGCCCCTCTGCCATGCCACCCCGCCTTGGAGCCCACAGGTTATGGAAATTGAAATCTCCATAAGCTGTGAGCTAAATTAACTTTCCTTTCTTAATTTTTGTTCATCAGGTATTTTGTCTCAGCAATGAGAGAAAAGTAACCAAGATGCCTTCCTTAAAGTGCATTGTTGGGCTGGTGATGTAGCTCAGTGGCATAGCGCCTATCTGGCAAGTGCAAGGTCATGAGGTCAGTTCCTAGTACTCCCCAAAATGTGCCTTGTTCTCATAGCTACTTGTGGTCTCTCTCTCTGCCTCACTGGGGCAGCACTGTCTAGCACTAAGGGCATTGGCTTGAGTCACATTACCTGAGTGAGAATGTTGACTCTACTATTTACAGGCTGTGAGACCTGAGGTACCTTACCCAGATTCTCTGAACATTATTTCTTTATCTATAATTGGAAGCTGTATTATAAGCCTCAGAATGATGGAGTTATTTAGAATCTGTTAAGCTTTCAGTTGATGGTAGTTAAAATAAAAGCAATGATCTTCATAGGTGAGTAGGGCCCTGGCTCTGGGTAACCCTGCTGGTTGCCCTCTGTGTACCCCACCTCTGGTCTAGGAGGTGACTTCTCTTCACCCCACCAGTTTTCCTAACAAAGCAAACATTGTTTTTCCTTTTGGCACTTGGCCATAATTGTAGGGGAAGGCAAGCCAGCTAGCCCATCCCTGAATCCCTGGGCAGGCTTGCCATCATCTCTGAGGGCTGTGGAGCCTGAGTGCTGACAGAGGCCCCTGGCTCAAAGCCTGGCCTGCAGATCCCCCAGTCTCTGGATCCATCCTTTCCTGGGAAGGGCTCTGGGGACCTGATCTGGGGTCCCACCCCACTCCTTAGGTCACAGCATTCTTAGAAGCACAGACCCCCAACAAC
This sequence comes from Ctenomys sociabilis, assembly GCA_004027165.1. Taxonomy (NCBI): domain Eukaryota; kingdom Metazoa; phylum Chordata; class Mammalia; order Rodentia; family Ctenomyidae; genus Ctenomys; species Ctenomys sociabilis. The sequence goes on from PVKA01004611.1 coordinate 8,983, forward strand.
AACAGGCATGGGGAACAATTACAGCCCATCGGGTCCTCAGTAGCTAGACTGAAGCCAGGTGGGGGGCATGTCTTGTGCTCTGAAGACTCCTCCCTTGAGGTGAAGGGTTGTGGCTGAGAGACAGGAGGAACCTGTAAGGTGCGGCCCACAGCAGGTAGCCCGAGGTGTCCAGATCTAAAAGCGGCACCAGGTGTGGTCAGCAGCTGTGGTTAGAGTCTTGCATTCACCCTTGTACTAGAAGAACAGTGCTACTCACCCTCCCTCAGCAGCACAGCTGCTTCAGGCACGTGGTCATTTCAATTCTGGAAGCAGCTGCCCTGGGCTGCATGTGTGCTGTGGACACTTTGGACTAGGGCTGAAACAACAAACTGCAGCCAGTAAATAGCTAGAGGACAAACTGAAGCCCCTGGGACTAAACTTGGACCTCTGGTCTCATTAACACTTGGTCCTCACCAAATGAGCTGGCCTGGGGCCTTGGATTGGTGAGCAGGTCTCATTTGTAAAATCTGCACCCAGCAAGGTGGCCTACAATGGGCCACACTGTGAGACTTACATTCAGGAGACTTGCTCACCAAAGGGTTCAAGTCTCACATCTGTCATTCATTCTTTGTGTGACCTTAGACACATTACCACCCATGTCTGATGCCCAATGCAAAGAGCCATGCAGAGGATTAGTGAGCAGACCGAGCAGGACCTGCTATGAAACAGCCTCCTAAGCTGCTGGCCTTGACAAAAGGTGGCTGTGTTTATTAATATTTTAGAGGGAAGCATGCAGCTCTGTGTCCAGGTCCCTGGGGAAAGAAGTGCTGCGCTAAGGAGTGCCTGGAGAGTGAGCCAGAGGGTAGGAGAGCACAAGTCCCAAAGAGACAGGAGGGACAGAGCAAGCAATTAAGAAGCATCACTGAGGCTGATCGGTGGACACTGCAGCCTTGTTTCTGCACTTCCTAATGAACCGCCCTGCAGACGGGAACTTGTCTCCCATTTAGACAATGACTGTCCTATCCAGACTGTCTGTTGCCCACTGACAAATCTTAGCTTGCAGTGAGGGCAGGAATATCTTGACATAATTCACACTTCAAGGAAAGGCAGCAGTGCTTCATTACAGTCCCCCAATAAAAGTGCAGTCACAGCCAATATGAGTCAGCGTCACTGTGGGCCAGAGGCACCCTAGGGTGGGGGCTACCGAGGACAAGAGACTGAACAAATGAGTGAGCCAGAAACTGGGGCCAATGTATGATTAAGGACTTTGTGTACAGGTCCCTAATCATATGCACTTTGTTCTTGGAGGCTCAGAGATCTCTGTTTTGGAAATCTTATCAACTTGGGATATTGTTCAATTCAGTTATAAGCTAATTATATTTATGCCTTCTGGCCAGAATCCATCTAAATCTCTTATTTTTAACCAAACTTATTATCTTTTTACCAGGACTTAATATCTCATTATTTAAATAGCTCCTATATCTTGCTATTGTCATTCCTTGTGCGTGGCACCACCCTTGGTTTCAGACTCCTACTCGGGGGGAGGGGGAGTTGTTATGTTGACCTCTATCTGGGATTAAACCTGAGCTAAGGTGACAAACTGTCTCTTTGTATTTTTTGTTTTTAGCATGTTAAGTTTGGTGTACAAATAAATAGTAGTTTGACTGATACTCAGTAGATGGGCTTTTGGTTCCAGTGCATTAGATTGTTTTGATCTACAGTATACAACCAGGCTGGGCATATGGGAACTGAGTTAGCAGTCATTTTTTGCCTGTTTCATGGTCACTGCCTTCAGCAACCGCTGGTCACAAAGTCACTTCTCTTTGTCCTAGTTCCAAGTACAGTACTACCCTGAGAAGATGATTCCATCGCATGGCCTGACCTGTATTGGGCTTGCTGGCTCCTGCAGCTGTCCTTCCTTGTAGCTACCAGTCACCTCCACAGCCCACTCAGAAAAGGACAGATGTTATGGATTTGTCTTTCAGAATAATAGGCATCAATTTTCTTTTTTTTCAATTTTTCTTTTCTTCTGTTTTTGGTGGGGGGTGGTACTGGGATTAAACCTAGGTTCTCACACATGATGGACAAGTGCTCTACTAACAATACCACTTTATAGCCCTAGTCTTCTCTTTTTTAAGATTTTTGAGACAAGTTCTTGCTAAGTTACTCGAGCTGACTTTAACCTTGTGATCTTCCTGCCTCAGCCTCTTGATTAAAATATGAGCATTTGAGACCTGCATGGAAGGGGAATTTCCAGACACTAGCTGTGTGCACCTTGCATGTGTTTCTTTACAGGGAACGAAGAAGCTCCTCCAGCTCATTAATGCAAGCTTCACATTTACAGATGAGGAAACCAAGGTCCCCAGTGATGAAGACATGCTAAGTGGTATGATTCCCCTTGTCAGTGCAGCATGGCTATAGGAATGGCCCATCTGGGCAAGGCAGCCTCTAGGGGTCAGGTTCAGCTTTGCCACTTCCAGGCTGTGTGGTCTGAGAAGATGCTTTCTCTGACAGGGCTGGAATTCTCATGTGTGCAGGGGAAGTGGCCTGTGACTGCCTTCCAGGGAGGACAGTATGGGGACTAAGAGAATGGGGGAGTGGCTGCGGAGCACAAATGCAACCCTGGTCGCTAGTGTCCCAAGACGCTTTCCTCCTGTCCTCATGTCCCTCTACACATTCAGTCTCTTGCTCTCTCAAGGACCCCAGGAGGAGGAGCAAATGAAACTGGAGTGGGGTGAGGGAAGGAAGTCTTGGTGGCCAGGGACCTCTGGCAGCCTCCCCACCACCAGAAACAGCTGTGGCAAAGCAGGAAGGTTTGAGCAGTGCCAAGAGCTGAGATCTGAAAGACTGCAAAGAAGGGTCAGAATCTTCTTTATGAGCAACATTTAAGTTCAATTCTAGTGTAACTTTCAATGTGACTATTCAAAGATATCTCTACCCAGAGTTTTTTTTTAATATTCATTTTTATTTAAAATGAGCCATGCCCTTAATACAGCAGACAAACACCAGGTGTAACTAAATCATATAGCTCAGCAGGGGCACAACATTATTCTTCAATGACTAAACTAGAGTGACAATTCTGTTAATAGGATTAGGGGTCATTGTGGAACTGTTTTCTCTTATTAATTTGGCTTGACTTACACATACATTCTGAATTGGCTGGGGACAGGACCTATTTGCTTTTAGAAAGAATCTTGTGGCTTTATTTAAAACACATGACTCCATATATTTAAAGAAATATGACATTTTGATAATAATATAATCTCGTGTTTTATATAAAATTGTAGTGTCTGTCCAGATTTTTTTCTTTTCATGAAATTTTATGGCAGATTAAATTCTCCTGCTGACTTTTGGTATGTTGCCTTTGGGTATATTTTCCCCTTTTCCAAGTAATGTCCATTTTTCTAACAAGCGCTGTGCATGCACACGTGGATATGTACGTGCGTGCATGCATGCTCATGTGCATGAATGTGCGACTTCCGTGTGCCAGCCCCGTGCTAGGCACTGGGGACAAAGATGGAAAAATCTGTCCTTCTGTCCAGGAGCACACAGTGGGAATGAGTGCTCCAGATTGTAAGGTGATCTAGAGACAAGCACTGGGATACCATGGAGATATGGAGAGGTGACCAATCCAGCCTTAGGAGGGGAAAAGGTGGTCATAGAAGTTCCTGGAAGGGGCAGCACTAAAACAAAATCTTACCAAAAGAAAAGGGCATATGGGAGCAGGTGCAGGGCCAGGAAGCAGGGTCTGGTCCAGGCAGGAAGAGTAGCATGAGGTGAGGCCACAAAGATAGAAATTACACCATGTGTGAGGGTTAGTCGCCGGACTTCATTCAAACTCATAGCAAGCCTTATTTTCAAGGGATAGGGAAGGAACAGGAACAGATCTATGTATTGGGAACCTCACTCCACAGTTATTTTTTTCTTCTTCTTTTTCTTTCTTTCTTTTTTTGCTCCCCAGTTCTGAGGTTCAAAATAGCAACCCTACATAAGAGCTGCAAACACAGCACAGGTGGGAAGTGACAAGGGTTGCCACTGGAAACAAGCCAAGAGCTTTCTACAAGGCAGTGCAGCATGGCTTGGTGTATTACTGGATGTGAGGGGGGAACAAGGAGGGAAGAGTCGAGGGGGACTTCCCCTTGAGCCTGGCTTTGGGTAGTCGGGAGAGCTGCTAATGGAGACCAGGAGAGGGGCAGGTGTGGGGGTACTGAAATAATGTTTTGGAGGTGAGTGTGTGGCTGTTTATATGGTGTCCTGGTCAGAGGAGAAACAGTGGCAAGCAGAAAGATGGAGGCTGGAGAAACAGCACTGAACGCCCATAGAGACGGGAGCTGAATGCAAAAGCTGGATGCAGCTTCCAGGGAAAATGTACAGAAGTGGGTCAGGACAAAAGCCATCAAGAGAGTTCTCAGGAACATTCCAGATTCGAGGGGCCACCTGGGAAAGGGTAATCCATGAGAAACACAAAGAGTTGGAGAAGAGTGAGAACCAAAGAGAAAAAAGAAAAACACAAAAAGTGAGCAAAGAGAAAGAGAGAGGGCTTCAAGGAGGAAGTGACCACAGTGCCAAACAAGGAAAAACATCCTAAAAGAAAAGGCAGAACCTTGCTGGGTATAAACAGTTTGCCAAACACCCAAAAGAAAGTGATTTCTGCAGAAATCAAGGATCATTGAAGGAAAGAGATCTAGAAAGATAAGTTCATCCAGAATGCTGTGCGTGTGCCCTGGTTGGGGGAGAGATGGAGGGCTGGGGAGATGACTCAGTGGAATAAGCACTTCCTTTTTTTCTGCCAAAAAAAAAAAAAAAAAAAAAAAGAATGGGGAGAGATGGGGCCTTCTTTATAAAGGAGATGGCAATAGAGAAGGAAAAGCTGAAGGTACAGACTGGGAATAATGGGGTGACATGATCGCAAACTAACCTGAGCATGTTGGATTCCTTTATGTATCAAGTCTTGCAGTGACCTACAATTGAAAACTGCAGGAAACCAATATAAGGCTGGTATGGAACATTATAATCATGGATGCAGATGTATACACATAGGTGTCTACTTCAGGTTACTGCAATCTGATACTGCACGTCTTGCCTGCTTATCTGATTATTACAATTAGTAACTGCCATCAAAAGACAGGGACATGATAAATACTATATGATCAGCAATTAACAAGAAACTTGGACTGAGATCTTGCTAATTGTCTTGAGGGCTAGTGGCTTACCCTGTTCCTTTTTGAAGATTAGAAATTTGCTTTCCCCTGTCAGCAGTAAAGTGAAACTCTCTTTAATAGGAAACACTAGCCAAATACCTTCTTTAGAAAACACAGTTCTTATTCCAAAATGTGACATAGTTCTTCTTATTAGACATGACAGCTCCTAGGAAGACATCTTTGCAAATCTACTCCCTGTTGGGCCTTGGCATGGGGAAGGATCCAAACTGATGCCCCAGGTTGTGTAAGCAACTGTGATGGTGACCCTGGGAACTGTGAATGAGGGACCCGTGAGCTATCACTTGTTAACTGGAAGATGTGTTGAATTCATCCAGTTCCCTGTGGACTGTTAATAATACTACTATGACTGATTACCCAACATGGATTATATAGGATGGCACAGGGATACATGTGCTACAACTCTTGCAGGGAGGGAAATGTTATTAGATGCCCACTAAAGTCCCAGTGACAGTTGCTCTCTGCTCAGCATCATTTTCTTTGTTGGGCAGTAGAATAGGCCCTGAAGTCTATCACTGCAAGGAAGATAGTTTAGAAAGAGGGTGAGAACAGGTCATAAAACTTATTGTGATAGAGTAAGGAGGCACTGCTGTGACACTAAACTTTGTAATCTTTAGGACATGCCTAAATTTGTGTAAGTTTTAGGACTACACCTTGGGTGTGCATGGTATGTGCTTTCCTGAATATAAAATAGTAAAGTAAGTTTATTATATTTATTTATTTTTTTTTTTGCGGAATCTGGGATTGAACTCAGGTGATGAAAAAAAATACCATTCAGACACTGGTGTCGAGAAGTCTAAGTCCAAGACCCCAAATTTGTTCTAGCAAGAGAATTTAGGGAGTTGGGGGTGAGAGAACCCTGGAGTAGATCCAGATAATGACTCAGGTCTGTGGCTCTGCTTCCAACCTAATACTTCCTATCTGGTCCAGTCCTCCCAGAACACCTGGAGTGCCTATCTCCCTGCACTTGCTTGGGCTCTAGGAGCCTGCAGCAGCCTTCTCCCTCCCAGCCCTAGGGCCACAGATTGGCCTCGTCTGGCAGCCCACAGCCTCTAGCTCTTTAATGCAGCACCTACAAGCTTCTAGCTCAGATTCCCACTGTGGTTTTCCAAAGACTGCACTGGGAAGGGCAGGGTTCTGAAAAAACCCTATATACCAGCAGAACCCCCAGAGACATTTAAGTAAGACCTGGTCTTCGCGACCTGGGAGGTGATTAGGCCCCGTGGCCTTCACTTCCCCAGTTGTTTTCTCTCTAGGCTAAATATTCCAATCCCTTCATCTCTGTAATTACTGTCTCATCAGAATCTCACAGTCTTGGGGCCAGGAAGATGGTCAGTAGAATAAGCGCTTCCCTGGCAAGTGCAAGGGCCTGAGTTCAATCCCCAGTTCTGCCAAAAAAAAAGAAAAACAAAAACAGAATCTCACAGTCCTAGTTTCTGAGAGAACAGTTGCACCCCTATGACCGGTTAGCACTCTTTCCCGGTATACCATGGGAACATCTAAAATTCAGTCTAGTCCTGAGGATGAACACTAAAAGAAAAACAAACACATCTACAGAGATTTGTCTCACCCTAGTCTTGCTACCACCAGGACCTGTCGCAGCTTCAGGAACCACCAGGGGGCGTCGAGGATTAGGTCCTGGCATACTGGGCCTTCCAAGGTCAAACCAGGATCCAGTGACAGACCAGCTGTTCCTGTTGTGTACATACATGAAGCTGCCACGCAGGCGGTGATCTGAGCCTGGGAAATTTGTGTCCTCCAGAGCTCTTTCTCCTTATGTGGGCCATCCAGGGCTCGTTGTGCCCAGAGCCTCACTGGTTGGTGGAGGTAGGAGTGGAAAATGGGGGTAGGGGGTTAGTGACAGATGACAGTGTAGGAGCAAAGGAAGCTCCCAAGGGTGGGGCAGCACTAAAAGCTGGGAAGTTAGCCACTGCCAGTGGTACTGACTAATAGAATACCATACGGTTGTCTGATGCTTCCTCTCTGCCTTTGTATAGCTTCTATTATGTAGTTTTTAAAATGTATTCGGTACAGGTCTCACTATGCAGCTCAGACTCGTAGTGATCCTACTGTTTTCAGCCGTCTCAGCAAGGCTGTAGTGCTGGGGATGGAACTCGAGTCCCTATGCTTGTCTAAGCAGGTGCTTAGTCCACTGAGTATCTTTCTGGCCCTTAAGTACTGTTTTTATAGATAACTATGCTGGATTAGAATTTCCTTATATTTTACAAAAGCATATAATTTTATTGTTAACATTTTTAGTACTTTTTACACCATGGAGAAATTCTTGAAATGTGTGTAGAATCAATTTTTACCAAATGAAATTATACACCAGGCACATTGATACTCCTCTGGAATCCCAGCACTGGGAGAGCTGAGGCAGGAGGATCACCTTGAGTTTAACACTAACATGGGCTATATAGTAAATCCAATGCCATCTTACAATGCATAGCAAGACCTTGTCTCAAAAAAAAAAAAAAAAAAAAAGCAATCATAATATTAAAATTCCTGAGAGAGGCTCCCATCCAAAACTAAATCTGCAACCAGTGAATGATGAGTTGTGTGGACTGATTCTGAGTGAAATTCTCATGGCTGTGTTTGAACTGTACCCAGAATTTGTGCCCTTGAAATGGTCCCATGGCAAAGCATGGGACAAGGAAATGGCTGCTCCCTAGCTGCTGTGGGTGGGACTTGATGACACCTCACTGAAATAGTGAGACAGGACAGATTGTCCCAAATGTATAGTGGGACAGTTTTAAGCCAGGTGGAGTTCAAGAATGCCTGCCAACATTTGAAAACTAAAAGTAAAAAGAGAAGACAAACTGGACACAGAGTGATGTTCAAATCTTTTGTTCATTCTTTTACCTTGGTTGGGAGATCATTATCTTGGTTGAATTCAATCATTGTTTTGGGGCTGGTATACTAGCTGCCTTTTGTTTTGTTTTGAGAGAGGGTCTAACTATGCAGTCCAGGCTGGTCTTGAAGTCACTAAGTAGCCCATCCTGGCATCAAACTTGCACTGGTCCTCCTGCTTCAGCCTTCCAAGTGCTGGGATTATGGGCAAGTGCCACCATGACTGGCTACTAATCAACTGTCCCAGTCTGCAGTTTCTTCAAGACTTAAATGAGGCTGTGGCAATAGATTATTAGGTGAGCTACAGAGTCTCCTCCAGATCCATGAAACAATCAGATGAGGACTCCAAAGTCCTCATTATGCATTTGAAGTAGATATATAAGGGGCATACATGTAAGGGTAAGCCACATAAAGAAAGCTACAGGGTTGCACTGTTGGGAGCAGATGAAGCAGGACATTGGTCAAACATGTGAGGAGGGCCAGCAAGAGTTACATGGCCTAAACAGTCAAGCTACTTCCGTCTTGAGAAAAGCATCCTGCCTGGACAATTTCAGTCATTAGTTACCAGGCAACCTTATATCTCCTGATACTAACTTCGCAAGGTATGACCATCCCTACTGTTGTTCTTTGGGTCCTTTGCTAGTTAAGCAAACAGGCCCTCACCTGACCCAGCTCTTGTGTCTTGTCTATGTTTTCCTCATTCTTTTTTTTTTTTTTTTTTTTTTTTTGGTGGAACTGGGGATTGAACTCAGGCCCTTGTGCTTGCTTCTGTTTTTTCCAAGGGTATACCAAGAGACTAACAAGGGCCCACATTGAACTGTTAATTTACCTACCTTCTTCATCTTCCTTCCCCAGCTTGCTTTGGGGAGCAGTAACCAATCAGATACAGTCACCAGCATTTTTGAATTTGCATATTTCATAGCTATAATTATTTCTTCTTTCCATAATTTCTTCTGGAGAGGCTAAAGGATAGCTTGGTACAGAGATTTGAGGAATTTTTTTTCCCTCTGTCTAAACTTTTCTGCTAAGCCCAAAGGTGTTCACCTCTGAGAGTGTGGAAATGAGAAACACCACTAACTCACCATTAGGGAAGAAAAAAAAAAAAAAAAAGCTCAGATTCTTGAGTCTCAGGGGCCTCCAGATGTTGCACTGATTACACTCAACAGTTACTTACCCAGTCCCCAAGGCCCTTTGTTATTACTATCCGGAAATAAGACCAGGACATCAAAGCTATCCACTGTTGAGCACCTCCTATTTGTCAGGCATTGCATGAGGTCCTTTGCATCATTTCAGATGGAGCTTTACCTATGAGGTTAGGTATTATTATCCTCATTTTGTAGATGAGGAAACAGATCATCTGATGGTTTCTCAAAAATAAGCTGAAGTTGTGCTGTGTTACAGTGGTAGAACCAGAATTGAAATCTAGTTTTCCTTAGATCCTCGTAGACAGGTAATAGAGAAATTTTTGGAAGATTCACACCCAGCTGTCTGTCTGTCTGTCTGTCTGTCTGTCTCTGTCTTTGTCTCCATCTCTGTCTCCCTCTCTCTCTCCCTTCTTCCTTCTCTCTCTCTCTATCTTTCTCTCTGTTTGATTTTTGCTTCATCCTAATAGGATTTGTGATGCTTAGATCAGATGGTCACATTGTCACCCAGACAGTAACATCTCAAGGAGTTTCAGGAAATGCTCTAGACAATTAGAATGAAGAGCTTCTCTCTGGCAAAATGCAATCACAGTGGACAAAAGTAACACAAGTCAACAGCGGGGGAGGGGGAGGCAAAGAATTCCTCCTATTTCATTTCTTTGGTTGCAGATTATTTTAAATGTTATTGCAAATTTTCCTCTTCTCAATGAAAGCTCTGTGTTCTATGGCTGTCCCACAGGATGAGGATCTTTAACTCTACTGATTTCATCAGAGACTGCTCATGGACAGTGGGCTCCCCTTTTGGTTAGTTCTTATAGCTTCTAAAGGCAGCATTTCTAAGGATCTATGGGGTTCCGGTGAAGGAATTGATCTAGTGACACTTTCTATATCACCCAGACTTGAAAGTGGTTCTCATTCTTGCGAGAGGAGGTTGTACTTTGGAGGAATCTTTTTCTTTGGCTAATCCAGATGGAAGATGCTCTCTAAAGGATGGTGCACCTTAGAATTGAAGTTGAACACTACCCCAGGAGATGAAGGCAGAGCCTTTTAGAGGAGCTGGGTGGTCTCCTAGGTGATGACTGGGAATTACAACAGAAGAAATGAGCCAGAGTAGCAGAATGCTCAGCCCTCTGTCATGCCGGATATGAGACCTTGAAGAGTGCATCAGAACCGTGTCCATGCATCTTCCCAGCAGGCACCTAGCTTCAGACCACAGTCCATAGAAGGCCATCCTGCCACCAGCTCTGAACTGGATGTGGTAATACTGGTGACAATCATCACTGCTATGTCATCTCCCCAAATAAGCAATTGACCATTTCTTTTAAATAGAAACAGAATATTATGGAAGTTAAGATACTCAGGTCTGCCTTTTTGGCTGTGTGGTTTATGGCAGGAAGGTATTTACTTAGCTCTATTTCCTTTGCTGTAACACAAAGGTTAAGAAGAAGGTATAGTTAAATATATGTAAAATGCAGCGGTTGGCACCAAGAGAGAGCTCAGCTAATGTTAGCTATCATGATTATCCCTATTGTATATGTACAGAACTTTTGTACTCTTTAGGTATATTTACATAAAAATGTCATCCAAAAATTTTTTTTAAAAAGTGTCATCCATAGATATTGACTTCATTTTTTCAATAGTAATGGAATTTTATAGAGATTGAATGACTAGAGTCTAGCTTTTATGAACTCCTAGCTATGAGTAAAGAGTGCTCTCTTTACCATATCAAATATATAAATTATGACTTATACATATTCATGTACTAGCCTAAGCTAATATTCAAACATTCCCTGTATATATATATATATGCATATATATTTAATGCTTTATTTATTTATTTGGTACAGGGCCTCACTGTGCAGCTCAAACCCCTAGTGATCTCCTGATCACAGGCGTGCGCCACCACACCATATTTTGGTGGCCAGCTCTAGTGCTTGCAGACAGGCATTTACGTTACAGAGCTATCTCCCCAGACCCTGTCTTTTGTTAATCAGGAAGTGATGAGGCATGTCTATGTTCAGAAGAGCTTACCTTGGGAAGCCTGTACTTTTCCCTGAGGTGGACTCTGAGGCATGCCCTCTCAGCCTTCTTTTGTGTAAATGCAGCATCTCTTTCCATCCTAAAAGTTAAAGAATAAAATAAAGGATTATAAGGACATGGAGATTCAAGACATTCTGGCCGCTGTTCAAAGAAGCACGGTCCTGGGACACACTCAGCTCCTGTTGCCAGCAGACACCTTGGAAATGTGGAATTTTCTCACGATGTACTAAATGTCTGCTTTTCCGTGACTCTACCTCATTGCTTCATACATACTTGAGCCCCAAAGACAACGTGGGACTGGGTGTCTCTTTGTGATGTAACTGAAGAACCAGGGTTATGACTTCCAACAAAGCTACCCATGGACTGTATGGTATAAAACCAACAACCTCAGAACTGCTTGTGACAAAAACAACTTCCTTGACTTTAGAGGTCAGTGCTGCTGGGTCAGAACCCCAGGAACAGGGCCAGGGAGATAGCTCAGTAGAATAAGCACTTGCCTGGCAAGAACCCCAGGAACAGGTGAGAGGAAGTTACACTTCTAAAAAGCTTCCTGAGTAATTCTTAGCAAAATAAAACAGTGCCACCTATTGTATTCTGCAGCAAGGCATCCTTTGGGAGGTCCGTGATATTTGGGGATTTAATATAAAGTTTCCCTTGGGTTTGATGAAGGTTTATTATATGCATTTATGAAAATAGCACAGGGAAACCAATTACTCTGTTATAACCACTATGTACTAATTGAAGGGGAGTGATCACATTGGTGTTTTTGTTTTTGTTTTTAACAGCTGTTTCCCTTCATTGTCACCAACTCCAGGTCCCAACTTAGACAGGATTCCATTCCCAGTTACAAGACAGTGTCCTGAAACAAGGTAGATTCCCTCCCCTAATGCTGTCCTGGGATACCGCTCTGTGGGTCACCTAATTGGGCTCATGATTGCTCCAGTTAGAAACACAGTCCCCTGCTCACGATACCCCAGACAAAGGCACACATCTTTCGGGATGAGTGCAAAGCTTAAGGAAATGGTCTCCACTCCTAGTGGCTCACAGAAGCGCACTACTGGCAGCTACATTTGTATACGTGGCTTTGCCCTCTGCCTGCATTGGGTTGGCCCGAACTGGGTCAATTAAATCTGCTTTAGAATTTGGGACTGAGACTGAGAGAGACAGACTGGAAGAGTGGCTGGAACTGCACAGGTGAACTTAACCTTGGCTGCTGTTCTCCTCTGTCCAGGTCATCCGGGCAGTAGAGCACAGAAAAGAGAGCTGGCTGCTGAGGAAAGAACAAAGTTGCCCTGCAGACTAGAGCAAGGCACAATGGGAAAAGTGCAAGTGGGGTCTCAACAGCCAACAGCCTTCTGGCTCTGGGCACACTAGGCCTGAGGGGCTTCTGCTCTTGTGTTGGGTGAAGTGTATTTGGATAAAATATTGTTTACATTAAAATAAATGCCTTTTTTTTTTTTTTTTTTTTTTTTTTTTGTGGAACTGCGGATTGAACTCAGGCCCTTGCACTTGCCAGGAAAGTGCTTATTCCAGAGTCATCTCCCTGGCCCTTAAACGCCATTTTCTTATCAAAATTGGCTATTGCCTCATCCCAAGTTTTAAAATAATTTTAACAGTTACACAGAATGCTGATTGCAAAAAGCAATCAGATGAAACTATTGGACACTGGATTCAGATGCTCTCTGAATCAATTCCATCTGTACAATATCTAGTCTGGGTTGAGTCTTGTAGTTTTGAGAGGAAAATAGGATAAAGTGACTTGCTCATGAGAGTAATAGTCTGTGGTATAAGCAAGAAGCAGGTCCTTCCCCAACCCATTATGTTAGAAAAACTTTCAAATATATAAAAAAGTTGAGAGAATTTTACAAAGTCCCTCCATCTAGATTTTATAATTTACATCTCCATATATATTTTATCACTTGTCATCCATTCATTTATCTATCTTATAGAATGTATTGGAATGCATTCTCAATACATACTAAGCACATTCATCTTGGGGAATTAGTAATATACACATTGCATCATATAATAATTTTCTTTTTTGTGTATTTGGTACAGGGTCTCACTGTGCAGCTTGTACTCAGTGATCCTATTTTCAGCCTTCCCAGCACTGGGATTACAGGGGTGCGCCACCAGGCCTGTACTCTCTTGCCAGCACAGCGTGCCCCTGGGTAGGGCCAGCACAGCATGTGGGACCCAGGACTGAACCCTGGCCCCTTATCATAATAATTTTTATTTCTCCTTGTGCTCTCTGCTCCTGCCTCTCTTCCCAGCCCCAGTCTGTTCCCAGCCTCATAAAATCTACATCTGTTTCCTATTATTTATCTTTTATTAAAAATATGAAACATCTCACAAATTTGTACATCTCCTTAAACTAGGGACCATGATGATCTCTGTATTGTTCCAATTTTAGTTATATGTGCTGCCAAAGTGAACACTATCCATCTTCATTTTTGGTATATTTTAAAGTTGTAGAAATCAGTGCACTTCCCTCAAACATGTCAATTTGCATATCATTATTTATTTATGCTTCCTCTTTCCTTTTGAGACAAAATTTGCACGCATGATCCTCTAAAAATGTCCACATTTATGTAACCTGAACCTGTTTAAAGATATGAAACATTATTCCCACCTGATAAAATTCCCTTATTCTAATTCTTGATTAAACTCTGCCCCAGTTATAGGGCATCTACCATCCTTTCTCCACTATAGACTAGAACTTCATGTAAATAGAATCATCTACATTATATTTTCTTATGCAAGGCTTCTAAAACTCCTCATAGAAAACTTTCAGGTTCATGTTTTATCACTAGTATATTTCCTAGTATTTTATGTATAAATATAACATCACATATTCATTCTGTTGTTGATATAAACTTGAATTACTGTCCATTTGCAAAGATGGCAAATGAAATTGCTATGGACATTCTTGAACAAATCATATTATGGCCATATATTTTCATTTCTTTTAGGTAAATATCTAGGCATGAGATTTGTTGGGTTGTTGGGTAATTTAGTTGAGTATATTTAATCTTATAAGAAATATTTGGACCTTATTCTAAAGTGATTGTGCTATCTTACACTTCTGTAAATAGGACAAGAGTTCCAGTGATTTCCCATTTTAGTCAACCTTTGATACTGTGTGTCAATCTTTGATACTTTGTGTCTGTTTAATTTTATCCATTCTGATGTACGTGTAGTGGCATCTTACCATGTTTTAAAAAGCATTTTGGTTTCCATTAGAACTAAAGATATTAGCTGGGCGTGGTGGCGCATGTCTGTAATCCCAGCACTCGGGAGGCTGAGGCAGGAGGATTGTTGTGAGTTCGAGACCAGCCTGAGCTAGAAAGTGAGCTTAAGGCCAGCTTGAACTGCTTTTTTTTTTTGTATGAACTAATTTGCTACATGTATATACCTGTGAAGTTCTGTTCAATGAGTTAGCTCAGTTTTTTTTGTTTTTATTATTGAGTTGTAGTTCTTTATGTCCTAGATCCCAGTTTTGCAAATATTTTCTCAGTCTGTGTCTTATTTACTCAGCATCTTTGATGCAAAAAAAAATTGATTTTGGTAGAATCTAACCTATCAAACTAAAACCTTATGATTATTCCTGAGACACAATAAACTTCACTTGCCAAAATATTCTGTTCTTGGGCCAGGGAGATAGCTCATTAGAAGAAGCATTTGCCCGGCAAGTGCAAGGCTCTGAGTTCAATCCCTGGTTCTGAAAAAAAAAAAAAAAATTCACCAAAATATTCTGTTCTAGAAGTTGTATAGTGTCATCTTTTACAGTTAGGTGTATGATGCCCATCAAATTAGTCATTGGGTGTGGTGTACACCCACATGATTTCTTTCAGAGGTGAAAGTTGAATGTTTTTCAGTTATTTCAGTGCTACTTACTGAATTTTCATTCCCTATTTGTACTTTGTTACCTTTGCTGAAAACCAAATAACTGTAAATTCATTGTCAATACTAATGCCACACAGATCTGCCATCCAGAGCTAGTTTAGAAATGATTCAGAAAAACTGATTGTGCTGTTGAATATGGGGCTGGATTCTACTCAAATAGAAGGCATTGTTAGGTAGGTTTTTTTCATTTACAATTAGCCAATCTCATTACTTTTTTAAAAATCGAAAGGGTAGATGTAGAGGCTCTTATTTGCTAATATTTGTTTTGATTATATATACTGCACTATTGACATAGCTGTCTGTCCACCTGGGACCAGCAGGTATTCTGGATCCCTACTTCTTATCACATTGTAGGTAATAAAGATCCTGAAAATTCAAGTCATGGGTGAGTGGTCCTCTCTATTGCCAAGAGCAGGTGCCACTCTGCCTTACCACTGCTTCTTAAATTAGAAGACTGAATAAATTCGTAATATTCTCATGTACACACAGAAAAAGCCTATCAGTTCACAGACATCCCAGTCTAATGATCAACCACTTGATTTGGCTATCTTGACTTTGAGATGTCCATACACAAAATTAAGAAAAGCAAAGACATTAAACAAATGTCTGTGATTTATTGTATGGGCATATTAAATGATGTTTTGTGTGATCATGTATACAATATGAATTTGTGACCATTTTTATTAGCTTGCGTGAACTGAAAGTTTATGATGCTGTTCTACTTTCTCTTCATTACACTTGTTTTTCTTTTACAGCTTTACCTTTACATGCTATAGCAAAACAGACCACTATTCAAGGAATGTTGTTTTCTTTGCCCAAACTTTATATTTGCACCAACATCATTTTCCCACTTACATTTTCTTTCTAAACTGAATTTATTGCAAAACCAAGCAAAATGCATTCTAGGTAGTTTAGAAGCCATGATTTCTTTCAAAAAAATGCAGAAGGCAGAGTTTCCATTAAATGTAGGTTTTGTATTTCTGAGTTTCCTCCAGGTCATTAACCTTTTTCACCTATAATCATCTTAGCAATAAGACTTGGGCAACTATTATATAATTGTTGCTTAGCAAAAGTCATACTTTTACAACATATGATGAATATTTAAAGGATACATTGACACTTTAATTCAGTTGATTATTAAATAAAGACTTAATTCCATTTAAAAGTATACTTATTATCAGTCTTTGAATAGTGACACATTATTATTGGTGCTATTCATAGTCCATCATACTCAATCAAAATGTAACAGTAGCTATATTTTACTTTTGTTGTATTTTACATAGCCAGGAAAATACCCTTATTTTTGGAGGTGTAGGACTGAAATAATTAGGAGGAAGTATCATGATAACTGTAATTGACACTTAAAATGCAGTTATGGCATGGTATTTACTGTTAACTTTATGCAATTAGTATTTTGGGGCATGCCTCATGCTATTCTATCTTTCTGTGTGCTAATAGTTTGCAATAAGCAATCCACAAATTTTTTATACTCTAATAATTATGTCTATGACAAAATGGCATGTCGTGTTTTATACTTTTTTGTGTGAAATCAAGGGGGTTGCATGTATGTTTTAGGTTCTCTTTAGGTAGAAAGTCTGAATTCTTATGATTTGAAAACTTCCTATTCGGTAGGAAGGTGAATTTAAGAAAGACTACAAAGATAGATTCACCATTTTTCATTTGAAAAATTAAATTGAGGCCAATTCAAACACACCTTGGCAGGAAATGTTAAAGTGCTTTAAGAGCAACATACAGATTAAGTTGTATTTTTCACTTCCAATCATACAAATAGCACATAGCTGTCACAGATGCTACAGAATCATTCACTTTACCCAAGTAAAATCTCCTCAGGTTAGGTACAGACAGTCTGAGGGAAAGCAGCCTAAAAAGCACAGGGAAATAAGCTTCGGGGCTGACGAAGGTATGTCAAGAGTGGATTTCCCTTGCTTTCCAGGGAAAACGCAGTGTGGTACTCACTTCTCCTCAATCATTTGCTTTTGGTATTCCTCATACTCCTCTCTAGTCATCCCTTGAGCTGCTGCTGGGTCGGATGTGCCTCCTTCTTCTTTTTTCTCTTCTGTCCCACCTCCAAATCCTAAATTCTTTACTTGATTACTTATCATATTCTTTACAAAGAAAGCCATTGTCTCTGCCCTGGAACACTACAACTAAAACTGGTCAAATCTGAAAACAAAATAGACCTGAAATCAAACAAACCCAAGACAAAACCTCCAAATATCCTCAGCGACAGCAGCACATGGAGCAGCAAGGGATTTTGCACAGCCTCCTCTATTCAAGGGCATGATGAGAGAAGAGTGGTTTGTCAGCTGTAAGCTGGATTAGGCTAGTGAATGCCTTAGTATAGGGGCAGATGGTTCCGATTACTAAAGCGCACCATCAGAAGCAATTGACCGCATTCTTGATTCAAACACTCAGCTAATTTCACAGGGAGAAAAACCTACCCCTTTCTAAAGTCAATATTTTTTGGGGGGGCAGGGCTGAGGATTGAATTAGTGCATTAGTACCTACTAAGCAAGAGTTCTGCCACTGAACTATGCCCTAGCCCCCAAATTTTAAATTGTAAATGCAGCAGGCCTTCACCAAGAGTCTTGTTTCACTTTCATCAGAGCTGGCTGATTATACAGATTTTGCTGAATTTCTAAATTCCAGCTGTTGGGCACATGATCCTGTTGAAAACTGAGTCCAGTGAGACTCAAAATACAGAATGCTTCATTAAGCTGTAAGGAAAAGTAATCCTTTTGATCCATATTTTATCTCATTGGATTCACAGTACTATGCAAGGATTTGCTTTTTGGTTTGCTTGAATTTTGTCCCACTTTACTGGTGATTGTACCCACACAAACATTCACAACCCAAGCAAGTAGGCCTACCAGGCAAGCTCGGGGCCTTCTCTTCAGGTCTGTCCTGCACAGAAGTGTTAACCATCCACCTGGAAAGGGCATGTTTCCTAAGCTCTGAGCCAGAGTAAATACTCTTGGGAGTCAAGTCAGCAATATACTCTGGGTCACTTTTTCCTTTACAGTCCATTTCCTGGGTGTATTCTATTTAAGCTCCCACATGCAGCTGGATGCAACTTGACAGTATTTTATAATGCAGCATGTTCTCCCTGGTGTGCTTTCTTCAGGTCAAGGGAAGAATTGAGTATGGCTAAGACTTTAATCTACACTAATGTGTTTCTAATTAAAGCTTTCCAGGAGAGGAAGGCATGGGAGAGAAGAACTGCAACTTGTTTGTAACCTGCTGTATATATTTAAGGTCTGCTTTCCGCTTTTACTAATCTATTTTAAATGATGCTAAAATAGCCCCAGTAGAAGACTAAAAAAGATAAGGACAAATATAAACTTTCTGATTGAGAATGTATATTGATATTTATCTTTACTGTCACTGTAGGGTGAATTATTTAAAACATACTACATTCAAAACATCATCTCTAGAGCTGGCCAGGTAACTCAGCAGACTAAAGTGCCTGCTTAGGTAGGCTCAGGGACCAGGCAGGGTTCAATCCCCAGGATGCAGTGCTGACCCCACCCACCTTCAGGGCACCCTGAGACAGCAATTGAGACTAGGTGTGATAGCACACACCTGTAATTCCAAGGCTTGGGAAGCTGAAAACAGGAGGATCATTACAACTCTGATCTGTGTAGACCCCATACTAAGTACATTAAACAAACAAACAAACAAACAAAAAAAAAACACCACTAACAATAAAAACATTTTCTCTAAATCACACTTGTATTTCATCTCCATTAAGGGATGTTGCTATTTATGGTCTTATAGCATTTTATAGACTGTGAAGCCCTAGATTTCTGTTGTTTCTTGTTTTTCCACTATAGTATAAAGAACTCTCCTTTAGAAAACATTCCACAGGTATTTCATTCCATTAAAAAATTACTTTTATTTTCCAAAAAACAGGAGGACCTGCCAAAGTCATCCACTGAAATAGTTTTGGTTTGAAAGTGAAATCCCAACGTTATACTGTTAGCCAACTAACTGGATTTGCAAGGTCTGAATCAAAAGTAGCACTCTTCCCTAACGAATACAAAGTAACAAAAATGAAAATTCATTTCATTATAATAATTATCTGGATTTATTAAAAATTTAATAAAATTCCGTTTTAGTATTAGGCAATCCTACAAGCAAGAGTGTCAATCCTAAATTCTAGAACCAGTCTGTAAAGCAGCATTTCACTGTCCGGTCCTTTTCTATACCTTTTTAGGGAACAGGTATGAAGGCCTTAGAGACTCTCAGATGGAGACTGGAAGTGTGAAAATGGAATGGCCTCTGGGACTTTTTGATTTTTCTTTTTTGCAGCTAACACAGCCAAAAGTGAGAACAGTAGTCCAGAATGCCACAGGTCCAGGGCAAAAGACCAGGGGACTGCTTAGTTTGAACCAGGTGGATCTCTCTCTTTGAGGTGATCTTGATGATCAGAATGGCAGTGCAGTTCTAATCCACTGAGACATTCCAGACAGCATGCAGCCTAAAACTTGCACCAGCGTTGTCAGCCTCCAGCATTCTTCATTTCTGCTCCTTGTCCTCTGCAGGTGTCCGAGCTATTTTACTTGGACCTCTGTCTCATCTTTCTTTTTTTATGCTTCAGTCTGCACATTCGCTTCATCCTCCACTTGGCTCTCATGGCACAGAGGTTTTTAAGAAGATGGCGTTGAAGTCAAGACTTCTTTATTGTATGCAATCAGTCTTGCTTGTATCCCAATAAGTAGTTCTATTGAGGAAAAAAAAAGTCTTAAAATAGGTTTGCTTCTCTAGTATTTGCTGCTTTGTGTCAAATCTTTGTTGAATGTTTTCAAAACCTTCCATTCTTCCACCTAGAGGAAATAAGAACTGTAGAATGGTACAATTAGTATTAGGTGCCACCCCGTGGCTCCCCACCTTTCTTGAATAAGATCCCTGCTCCTTTCTATGGCCTGAAGCCTTACATTGTTTGGCCCTTGCTGACCTGCCAGTCCCTTAGCCCAGTCTACTCTCATCAGTGACATCCTTATTGTCCCTTGTACCAACCTCATTCCCACCTTTGTCCTCACAGAGCCTTACAGGTCCCCCACATCTTCAGTTTCTTTACCCTTAGTTTAGGACTCTGATTCAAGTCACCCCCTTAGGGAATTCCCTGACTATACTAAAATACCTTGCCTCCACCACTCCACACACTATTCATCTGTCCTGCTGTTTTCTTTCATAGCAATTAACCCTGCCTGAAATGACATTATTGATTCAAGTGTTTGGTTTCCATGGGCTCTATCAGCATGTAAGCATCCTGAGAGGCCAGTGCAATTTTTTTTTTTTTGGTGGTACCAGGGATTGAACTCAGGACCTTGTGCTTGCTGTGCAAGCAGTCATTCTACTAAGCTATCTCCCTGGCCTGCCAGTGCAATTTTGTTCTCTTTTGTTTCCATACCTCTGAGAATTATGCTTGCACATCATAAGTAATTGATAGCAATTTTAGAGGAAAAAGCATGAATGATTGTAACCTTTGAATCTTATGGTCACATAGCTTAATTTTAAACAATTTGACTTTAATGGAGATAATCAAAGTTCTTCTTGGGCTGGGTCTGGTGGTACATACCTGTAATTTTTTTTTTTTTTTTTTTTTTTGAACCAGGGATTGAACTCAGGGCCTGTGCTTGCCAGGAAAACTTATTCCACTGAGCCATCTCCCTGGCCCTACACCTGTAATCTCAGTACTCTGGGAAGTTGAAGCAAGAGGATCACAAGTTTGAACACAGCCTGGGCAACTCAGCAAGACCCTGTCTCAGAATACAAAATGGGCTAAGGATTAATTGTTCACAGAGACCTATGTACTATCTGTAGTACTGCATTAAAAAAAAAAAAAAAAACTATCTGGGCACATAGGTATATTTGGAGAATTATCTAGAGTAGGAGCTCTTGGAGAAATTCCTTTGGGTATATGTGCTAGTGCTTTACAAATCAAAACCAAAGTGGTTGACACCTTAGCTATTTCTTAGGAATAAGACAACTGGCTATAGTTTTTAAAAAATTATATCTCATCCAATTTTAGTAGATGATTTTTGTAGATACTAATTAGTAGTGATCTACTCAGTTTTTCTTTTTTAATTTTGTGCAGGATCTCACTATGCAACTTGAACTCATAGTGATCCTCCTGTTTTCAGGTTCCCAGCACTGGAATTACAGGAGTGTGCCACCACACCTGGACTTGGTTGCTGGCTCAGTGAGCCCAGGGATGGGGCCGGCATAGCATGTGGTGCCAGGGATCAACCCCCCGCCCCTGTACTTGCCTAAGCAGGCCCTTAAGTCTACCGAGCTATCTCACCAGCCCTCATTTTGAATGATTTGATGGTATCTGACCTAACAAATCTATGAGAGAAGCAATAATCTCATTAGTGGAACTGAATTTTGGGAAGATCACATTAGACAGCATAAATCTATTTAGATTATTCACCTAGGATTTTTCTTTTCATGTTAAAGCTTAATTTTATGTTTATAAATGTTGGCTTGTGGTTTCATTTCTTTTGTCCTTTCTGAAGGAAAGCAAGGCTATTAGTTGGTGCTGGCTCAGTTGTTATCCTCTTAGTACACAGCACAACAGCAGCTTGGAAGCAGCCAGCAGCTAAACTTCATGATCAGCAGAAGTGGCAGGAAAAAAATGATTACTAGGTGTTAAGTGTGAAGATGACTCAAACATAAGATACATTGGATGGGTTTTCCACCTCTATTCTGACTTTGGGAAGCTGTGGTGTAAAATGAGAAAAAGTCCCTGGGAGCTAGAAGGAATACCCTACTGGAGAAATTTATTGTTTTGTGTTATAGAAATACGTAATTAATTAACTGTATTGAAATGGCCTAATAGCATGGTTATTTTTATTTCTAGAGGACTGCCTAATAGGTTTGTAGACACAAACCCAAGGTTATATACCAGCCATGCAAACAGATTTGCCAATCACAACAGAATTTTCATTGACATACAGGACTTAAGATCCTGTTCTACACCATACTATAGTTGCTATCTGGTAGGTTCTGAGATTTGGGATACTGTGGGTGCCCAGCACATCTCAATACTTTTACTCTCAACGAGTGTTTTTAGAAAATATAGCCCTGGTTCATCATTCCAATCTTCTACTATATTCAGCAATGTAATGCCAGATTGCTTCAAAATCCCTGAAGTGTTTTTCTTGCCAACACTCTGGGTGGCTGGCTGATCTACATTAGATTATAGACAACACTTCTCTATGTGGTCATAACTATATTCTATTCTGAATCCTATCAGAGATCAGCAAGGATGCTGGTGAGCAGGTTTTAAACTTAGTTGTTAACAGGGCAAACTGGCCTCTATGATATGGTTTTGCAAATCTCCATGTTGGTTCTTTGTGAAAGGGCAAGATGCACTGCAAAAAACACACTAATTTCCTATTTATCATGCTTGGAGCTCAGGCACATGTGGAAAACCGTAACAAATAGGGTGGCTAGGGCTGGGTAAAGAGCTCAGTAGAATAAGTGCTTGCCTGGTAAGCACAAGGACTTGAGTTCTAATCCCTGGGAAACACACACACACACACACACACAAACGGGGTGGCTGACGATTGGTCTATCTTGTGTGAAGTACTAAGAAGGCTCCTGGGAGAAAATTCAACTAGAGACATGTGAGCTTTTCTTAAGAAAATTTTAGTTCTAGGAGGCATGAGATATTTTGAACATTGTATCTTCACTTAGATTTACTCTGGCCCAGACAGGTTAATTTATTGTGTTTCCTACAGAGATAACAGACTATAATTAATTAACAACTGTTCTTTCTACAAACTTGGGCCCACCCATCACTGCTTTGACTTTAGTAGAAAGTAACTTGCAGATACAAGAAAGTTGTTCTCCATCTGGCCTGTGTTCTCCATTTCACTACCTGTCATGGCTATTTTGTGCTAACTCCACTGGGTCATGTCAGAGTAAATGTTATTTCTGATGTGTCTATGAGAATATTTAGGGAAGAGATTAGCACTTAAATTGGTGTACTGAGTAAACATGGGGGGGACACATGCAATTTGTGAAAGCCTGGATAAAAGCTATAGGAAGTGGAGCCTGGTGGCACATGCCTGTAATACCAGCATTTGAGAAAGCTGAGGCAGGAGGATTGCCATGAGTTTGAGGCTAGCCAGACTATATGAGTTCAACGCTAGCCTGGGCTATTTGAGACCTTGTCTTAAAAAAAAAAAAAAAAAGAAAAAAAGGGCCACAGGGTGAACTTTCTGATTGCTCTAGCTAGGACACTAATATTCTGCTCATGGTACTCCTGGTTCTTAGGCCTTCAGAATGAGAGGGAATCTATACTATTGACTCTCTTGGTCCCATGTCTTTGAACTACACTGATGGCTCTTTTAGGTTCTGTTTAGACTGGAGATCAAGGGAATTCTCAGCCTCCATGATCATTAGGATGCCTTATGTGCACCTACCAAACTGGCTCCTTAAGGCCTCCACTGGTGTTGCAGGCAACAACAGCTGTAAGGGTGCCTGATCCTGATGATAGAGAAGCTGTTGAGTCAGGAAGACTGTAACTGTGTCCAAGAGCAACAGTGGGACCTGTTGTGGGAACATGGCCAGAGTGGTGCTGTGGCTGTGTTAGTATAGCAGCATCTAGAAAAAGGAGCAGCACTGGCAAAGGGGTATGTGGCCACCAGGAGTAGCACATCCAAAGGAAATAAGAGATTCAGCAGGAAAAAAAGAACAAAACAAAAAGAGCAGATACCATGTGGTAGTTCACTAGGCAGACAGCTGGACTTGGGGGAGCCTAAGAAAGTGAAAGCATTCCCAACACTGCCTAGGACTATTCTTTCGTCAGCATCACATGAGCAGATAGAGCCAAAATGCCAAGTAGTTTCAGTCTCCTGACTCAAGGCCTATCGATTATGGCTGTTGGCTGTTTATTGGCCACAGTATTTTGTTTTTGGACTCTGTTCATGATATGCTGTTATCACCCATCTTACAGCTAATTAAGTCATGGGCCTATTCTGGCTCCAAGCCTCCTGACCATTTTTACTGTTATGTCAAAACCCATGGCCAAGTAAAACTCCGTTTGTTCTTTCCTTCAACTCCTATCCTTCTTCTTGTGCTCCTTATTTTAGGGCATTCTATCACCTAATTCCCTAAGCCAGAAACAAAGTATTCTACATTCTTCCCTTTCATTCCTTGCTCCATCAAATTGTCAGGTGTTTGCTAGTCTAAATGTTTGTGCTGCCTGAAAATTCACGTTAAAATCCTGAGGGCTGGCCAAATAGCTCTGTGGATTAAAGCCAAGGGCTGAGGGTCCAATCCCCAGATCTACCATGCCGGCCCTGCACCCTGTACCCTGCCCCTGGGGTGCACTGAGACAGCAACTGGGTGTGGTGGTGTGCACCTATAATCCCAGCACTTGGGAGGCTGTAAACAGGCAGATCACTACAAGTCGACAGGAGAATCACTACAAGTCCAATCTAGTAGCGAGACCCTGAACACCCTGTAGACCTTCCGCCCCCCCCCCCCCCCCCCCCCCCCCCCCCCCCCCCCCCACCAAAAGAATCCTAACCTGAGGTGAGGAAGTAGGGGCTTGTGAGGCTGACTAGGTTGTAAGGGTAGAGTGCTCATGAATGGGATTTGTGCCATAAACAAGGCAGATCCCTTCTTCCTTTTGCTATAAGGACAAAGCAAGACAGCTAGCTAGGAAGCAAGCCCTTAGCAGACACCAATTCTCTCAATGGTCTGACTTCAGGCTTTTTATCTTCCAGAACTATAAGAAATAATTTTTTATGAACTATCTAATAGATGATACTGTATAGCAATCTAAGTGGGCTAAGACATTGCCATTTTTATGTCTATTTTCATAAATTTCTACTTTCCAGTTTTCAGTGTGTAGCTTTTCTCTATACTAATTTTCCTCTGGGAGCAGTGCATCGGGTCTATCTAAAGGATTCTTCCTCTCATCCATTCTCCATAAAACAAACAGAGACTAGTATCTGGAATGCAAATGTTCTCTATCTGCTTAAAACATCATAGTCTCTGCATTGTAGATGAAATCCAAGCTCTTTAAAATAGCCTCTAGGGCCCTGCGATTCAACCATTATCGTTCCATTCATTCTCTAGCATAAAAAAAAATGTTTACAGGTTCTCATATACATGATACTTGGTCCTCAACTTGGGTTTTTTTCTTGTCACCTCACCCACTTGGAGTAAGTACTCATGAAGTCAGCCCTTTACTTGCTTGGCTCATCAGTGTCCACACATGCTTTATGTCTTGGTCCTCACACCCGCAGCCTTTAGACTCAGGATTATTCAAATGAGCATCTGTGCATCAATTCTCAGCTTTGTTAGCTATTAACTGACAGTTTTCATGATTCTCACCATTCCTGCTAGAACCTCTGCTAGATGTACCTCTCCACTGACAACTTAGTACAAATTTTCTTACTTTGTGTTACATTCTCTACTTTTTTAGCTCTAAAAACTCAATCAACTTTTCAGCTATGTCCAAACTGGTGTGCAAATTTAACACCCCTCCCCAGCCTGTTTGCTTCTTTAGAACTCTTCAATTATTCTGTGTTCCAGTTCTTACGATTTGCAGTCTTTTATAAACTTCAGTCATTTTAAGCGTACATATTACAGTAGTTGTCTTTGTCACTATACTATTATCCCAGATTCTTGGACATGTTAAATTTTTTATTTATTTTGTCCATTGTCATTCTTTCACTTTTATAATTTTTAGAGCACTGGCTGTTTTATGGCTGTCAGCTGTACTTTTGTTGTGGAATTATTGTTAGGAATGCTTTTGTTTGGCCACTTCCTGCATTTCACCGAACCAGAACTAATTTATAGTTTTGGACATGGAAAATTCTACATCACACACATTGTATGGAAGTCGTAATAGCACAAAGCATAAACCTTCAATTTCTTGCAGGGCATTTTGTCTTCTGCCCATAACACATCTTTATATCTTCTCCAAGTTTTCAGGGCACAGAAAAGAGGTACTATTCCACTACACTGAACAGGTAACTTACCAGAGTCTTCCCTTTATCCACTGTCTCAGCTCCAGCTTCTGGTTTTTCCAGGACCAAGGTCATATCTCTTCCCAGCTTGCAGGCCTCCTGCTCAAGCTTTATGTTTCCCCTTGGCTTCTTTCTTACTCATCTATGTACTGAAATCTTATTTGGCTCTTGTGTTTATAATTGAGGGTCCACTAATTTAGTACACTATTATTTGAAAACACTTTATAAAGACTTTCTTATATAATGCTAAGAACCATATGATACCAAAGGCCGGCCACTTTTAGTATGTGGCAGAACCAGTAGTCAAAATTAGATTTGTCTGATCCCAAAATATTATCATTTGGTTAAACAGTATTTACCAAAAAAAAAAAAAAAAAAAAAAAAAGATTTTTAATGTGGCACTAACTGTTAGTAACTAAGTTCTACATTCACTACTTTTTTGCCAGTAGTTTTTAAAGGCATACATAAAATAATTAGTATGTACTTCTCATTACCAGCAAGACTCAACATTTATTCACTGTCACTTCTACCTCATACTACTTTTCCTGGAGTAGAATGCACAGGAGGCAGGACAACCAGGCACCTAAGGCAAAGTGCAGATCACAGATGAAATCTACCACAAATCAGGGCCCACTTGGAAAATAAGTAGGTGTTTATTATCTGGGATCAATAAAGGAAAAAGCAAACTTACTAAAATATCTCTTTATTTAAGTAAGGTCAATGTTATTTTTTGAATTCCAGCTAGCATCAAATAACAATCAGAAAAAAACCTGACAAAATATTACCCAATTGAAATTGACAATCAATAGAAAACTTTTTTAAATTTTAAGTAATATCAGAAAAGAAATATATTAAGCAGGTGACATATGGATCCAAAAGGTTGCGAAGAGCTGATTTTTCACTAGATCTTATAAATAAAAAATGCCCAATATAATAATTTGTTCACTATCTCCCCTCAATAATGACATAGAAAGGAAAAGATAATCACATCTTAATATTCACAATTTTTACTTAGGTTCTTCACAAAGATTTTATCTTTGCAAAGCAGCAATCCTTTATTCAAGTAATTTCTGTTTCCCCAAGTTATCAAAAAAGTACAGTTGTCTGAGATAAATTGTCACCACAAACACAATCAGGAAAGCACAGCACATTAGCAGGAAGGCTTCATGACGGGAGACCTCATAGCCTGACCATGATCTGAGGATGATTTTGTTAGGCTTAAAAGCTAGCAAAAGTACCAAGAGATAAAAGCAACCACCTGGACTTAGTTAACAATTGAGAAGGAATCAAGAGTTCTAGTAAAAGGAACAGTACGTAAATGGCGAGTACAAAAGAATCAGTGCACATTTGCTAATTTAATTGATAATAAAAATATTATACTATGTTCTTAGCCTTAAAGCCAACAAAATTTCTGGTTTTTGTTTTGTGTTTCCTTTTCATCCCTGACCTTGGTGGTTCTCAGTCTCCAGTGTCCACTGAGTCCTTGGCAGTGCTGTTGAACACTGATGCCCTGAAGCCCTGCCATAGTTTTGATGCAGGGGGCCCAGGACTCTGTATTCTGAAAAAGCACCCCATGACTCAGACAGTCCACAAATCATACTTTGAGAAAACTGATATATCTTTACTACATAACAAACATACTGGCTATTCTGTGACTTTAAAGTTTCAAGCTGGATAAAATATTCAAATAATTAGATACAAAATAGGTACATAGTATTAGTCATTATGTAACTGCATTTTCTTTTTTAAAGTGGCATCATAAACATAATGACTTATATCGAAAATTTAAAATAAATGTTTAGTCCAAGGCACCTGTAAAATACTTGCTGGTGTGAAAGAAGTGAGGAAATTCAATTATACAAGAGTAGAGAAGTGAAAGAATTCTGGCAGTGATGGATTTTTCCATTGAAACAAGCTATCCAGTTAATGATTTTGAGGAAAACAACCAAACTTCCAATGAAACTAAACATTCTGAATAAACTATTTTACTGAGTGATTTTAAGCAAATCAAATTCATTAGTTAAAAAAAAAGTCATGCTCATGATTTTTCATAACAGCCATCTCCACTTGTCTTAGGAATGATCAGAATGATTGATTCCCCTTGCATTTTAGCCTGAAAAATGTACACTGCATAGGTCTGGTACTCCTTACTGTTCAGCCATGAGTGGCCATGGACTTTATAATACTGGATTTGGCAGCCTTTTATCTCAAGAGGATTTCCCAAGTGTCATAGTCTACAACTTAAGCATTCTTCTGCAGTTATTAATATTTTTCATGGAACATGAGTAAATTCTGTGATGATGATGTCTCTGAAACATGAATTTCAAAATGTTAACACTACAAAGGAGAAGTGTGAAAGGAGCATTTTATATGCTGAAGTGACTTATTAGTGTATTCTCTCTCAGAGTTCTACGGTAAAAATATAAAAAGCAACATGAGACTGCACACATGATTCTCATTAGTAATGCCATAATGTAAAATTCTTCATTAATTTTTATATAGATTTTAGGTCACTAGCCCAATTTGTAAAAGATATTTGATAGTAAAATTAGGAATGCTTGGAAGAATTCAACAGTACTTTTTTGAAACAGTATCCTGGGTAATATGACAAATGAAAGACAAGCCAGGAAAAGTACATCTAAAGGAGCTGTGAGAATAAAAATTAAATTGTACTTTAAAATGTCATTTATACATGGTTTCTCTAATACCTAGAACTATGTATAAAGACTATAAATTTTTCTTTCCACCTTTTCCATTTCATGGTTAAAGGTACTAACAAGTGCTTCACAGCATTCTTAGTTCCAATATTAAAAGGAAGGAGTCAGAAGTATATACTCTATTTTTAAAATTTTCCCTTCAAAAATCTGACAACTGCTAAACAAGCTTCTTGATTTAAAAGGGTACACAACTAGTTAAAAACCTTGCATTACATGGAGCAATATAAATCAGAACATAGTGGGTAGGTTTTGTGAATTTAAAGTATCTTCAGGATATGAAATCTGAGCTGAGTTACAGGTTGGACAAAATGGGAGAAATAAAGTCCTTAAACTAAAAATATTAATAGAAAAATATTTTCACAATATTAGCTGATACCAAATCGGAACAAAGACAATAAAAATATGGGCCCCTGTGAAATACATGTATTACCAGGCAAAACACCTGATTTTTAGGCAAAAAGCAGCTCTTAATTTTCCCTCAAATTTCTTTAAAAGTGAAATACAGCATTTCATTAAATATTCTGAAGCCTATTATTTACATCCTAAAGCTCTCAGACAAAATATTCTTTGATTCCAGAGGGAGCTATTTGAAGGTCAAAGGACTGCAGGACTGGTCTTATGGTAGGAACCTCTGACCCCTAAAGGGACACTTTGGTTATGAAATACATGTAACAGGTGCTCATAATTTGACCTCATATATTGGGAAGCATGAAGGCAAAAAATGTTTATGCTAAATAAAGAAATCTCCAATACAGGAGGCTTAGGGAAACGCTCATATCTAGGGGGTGTTCTGTTTTCTATTATGTAAGATTTTATTTCTCAATATTCTGGTTAGTGATTGCAATCTATGGACTGAAATTTAAGCAGGTTTATGTGCTATCAACAAATTTACATGTTTTTCTTTGTTTTAATGTTTATTCTTCCTGAAAATCAACATTTCAACAGTTTTTATACAAAACTTAATAATTTAGACTATGAAGCAATTTAAATACTTAAATTCCCTCAAAAAGCATTTTGTACATACATACATGACACATTTGAAAATGGTGGTCAAAAGAATTTCTTGGCAGCTGCTTCCTGTTGAGTCCTAAAATGAGAAAGAAAAATTGAAAGTTCAATTTTTTAATTAGCTGTATAAAAAAAGATTGCTTAACATTAAAATATCAAAGCCAAAAAAGAAACATCAAAGCGTTTTGAAGCATTACTAAGGTAAACATATATTCTACACATGAACTCTCAGTGAACTGAAGCCGACTGTAAAACTAATTTCGTAGGTATTAAAAGTTCTATTGTGATCATACAATACTTCACAGACTATTTCAAACTGAATAAAGAAAAAAATATGATGAATTTTATCAAAAGACTTACCTATACATGATATAACCAATGAATAACACTGTTTGTACCACTACAAATATAACAAAGTGTATCGTAGACAAACATGATGGAAATGGTGGTAGTTCTGGGCATTTTGGTTTTTCATTGGATGGCTACAAGGCAAAAGAACAGTCTATTATAATCATTTAAATCAGTAGCTTGGAAAAAAAAAAAGACATATATATGAAACTTTATAAAAATCATGGTTTACTATAAAAGCAAGTACTTCTATTTATGTTCTCCCAAATATTTTTGATCTCATCTTTTACATTTTTTTTGGCTGGGCTGGGCTGCCTTAAGGGCGGGTCTTGTACAGCAAATATATCAAACCATGGTCACTTGCGCCTGTCTGAGATTGCCCAAACAGGCGCTTTTTTTTTTTTGTATTTTAGGGAAGAGTCTACAGGGTGTTCTGGGTTTCCCTGTGTAGACTGAACTTGTAGTGATCTGCCTGTTTACAGCCTCCCAAAGAGCTAGAATTACACGCATATCCTACTACCCCCAGTCTCAATAGCCCCCTCAGCGGCTCCTGGGGGTGGGGTCGGCAGGCAGGTACGGGGATTTCCTCCTGCAATAATCTGCTGAGCTAATCTTTTACATAACTTAAAAACATTTTTTTTAAAGAGTAGTTGATATGGTAAGTCTTTCTCTTTGTCCCTCTCCAGTCACTAACTTACTGTTCTCTGGTTCCTATCTTCATTATCAATGGTAATTTTAATGCCTTTGAGGATTGTATAGTTTAGCGCCATCATAGATCACAATTCCCCCCATACATTTTCAGTTTATACTTGCTGTACTGGTGTATTCCTAGTGCCAAAAGTATTCCAGGTAAGTTACCCTGCAATGAATTATTTGATAAAATAAGGCTTTTTCTAAGCCTCTGTCCTCTCCAATTAACAGCATTCAGCAGTACTGCCTAGTGTTCTCAAAAATGCTTCTCTTCCTACTTCCATATGTATTCCTTCTATTTTAAGTAGCTAATTAAATACCAGACACAAAGATTTTCATCGAGGTATCCAGACATAAGGTCTTTAAGATTAGTTGTTCTTAATATGGTTACATCTATCAAGACAAAGTTCTTTAATGCATATATTATATTTGTCAAAGCATCAAGTTGGCTACTGAACCAATGGCAAAGTTGGAAAAAAAATAACCTCAAACAAAACTGAGATAATATTTTAGAAGCTGGGCATGGTGGGACATGCCTATAATCCTAGCACTTAGGAGGCTGAGGCAGGTGGGTTACCATGAGTTTGAACCAGGCTGAACTACATAGTGAGATCCTGTCTCAAAAAGACAGAAAAAAAAGCTTTAGAAATGTCATGGTAAGAAAACTATTAAGACATTCACATTTGAAAAAAAAAAAAAAAAAAAAAAAAAGAGATATATAGTTGTTTTTTTTGAAATATAGTTTCAAAAAGCAGTGCTTAACATATACAGCCTAGCGAGAACATCACAAAGAGAAAACTATTCTCTAAGATGACACAACTATGAGATATCTACTCTAACCAATCTTCAAACTTTCAACACAAAAATGGTGACAACACAAGGCATAAAACACCACCAAAAATTCATAATCTCCTCTAAATTGTTTTGTTTTTTGGTATTGGGAATCAAACTTAGCACCTTGTGCCTGGCAGACAGGCACTGTACTGCTGAGCTATATCCCCAGTCCTACTTCCCCAAAATTGATTCCATAGATCTTTCAAAACATTAAAACAAAAGATGGTTAAGACAATACACGACACCAAAGACATCAAAGTTAGTAAAATGATCAATGGGCTTAAAGAAGGTACAAACAGTTGAATAAATTAAGGAAAACAATATGCAACATAAAAGAACACTCTGTTAAAGATATAAAATGGATTCTAAGACTGGGTGTGGTGGCACACACCTGTAATCCCAGTCCTTAGGAAGTTAAAAACAGGAGGATCACTAGGAGTCCAATCTGTGTAGTGAGACCCTGTACTAAATACATAAAAAAAAATAATGGATTTTGAAAAACAATCAAATAGAAATCATTCTCAGTCATATAAAAAACCCAACTGAAGAAATATATATATAATGAATCAGCAAAAAGAGTATCAGAGCTTGGAGATAAAGGTAGACAGTATTAGAACATTCAGTCAGTGGTAATGAAAAAAAGAATGAGAAAGAGATCTATGAGCTTGTAGACAATTGTAAGGGTACAAATTAAAGAATGATTGGTCTTAATGAGTGGGTAGAAGTATTGGCAAATGGCACAGAAAACATATGCATTGAAATCACAGCAAAACAGTCTCTCAAGTCTGGGCAATGAGATGAATACTCAATCCTGGAGACATCTGTAATTCTCAAATAGTTATGATCAGAAAAGAACATCTCCATGCATAACATAGACAAACTGCCAAAAAATTCAGAACAAAGTATTAAGAGATGATAGAACTACAAAATCACTTATTGTGGCAAACCCGTCAGAAAAACAACAGATTTTTAATTAGAAACCCTAAAGGTCAAGAGGGCCTAGAATGATGTATTTTTGAACCATCAAAGAAAATAACTGCCAATCTACTATATCTTGCAAGACTATTCTTCAAAAATCAAAGGATAAATGAATACCTTCTAAGGTAAGGGTAAACTGAAGAAGTTCATGACTACTAGTCAGCAATGCAAGAAGTACTTAAGAGAATTCTAAACACAGAGGAAGAGGACAATCACATCCATGAGATCAAGGCACAGAATAAATCTCAACAGGAGAATATGTAAGTAAATGAAAGGAATGAATCAAACACTAGAGCAACAACATGACTAGGATGATTCAATTGATTCTCCAATAAGAAAGATATGACTGAATCAAAAACTTGACTCAAATCTACTTCCTAAAAAAAAATACTTCTTCTGTAAAGACCTACATTTTGAAAAATGAAAGGATGGAAAATGATACTCTAAGCAATTGGAGCCCGAAAGTAAGCAATAGTAGCTTACTTATATCCAACAAAATAGACTTTAAACTGAAATCATTTAAAAAAAAAAAAAAAGATGGCCACTACATATTGGTAAAGGGACAATTCACCAATAAGAGTAACAATTGTAAATACATATGTATCAAACATTACTGCACCCAATTTCATAAACATTACTTGATATTATGGATCAGAAAGATCCCAACACAGTAACAGTGAATGAGTTCAAAACACCACTCTCAGAATCAGGCCAACCAGACACCTGCCCCTGCAAATAATCAATAAAGAAACAACAAACATTACATTGTTGAACAAATGGACCACACACTTCAACAGAGTACTTGATCTAACAAGAAAGAAAACACAAATTTTTCAGTAGCCCATGCAACTTCTTCCAAAATAGGACGTGTATTAGGTCATTAAAAATTTAAAAGAAATCCTGAAATAATCTCATGCATCCTATCAGATCACAATGAACGAAAACTAGAAATAAACAGCAGAAAAACCTGAGAATTATGCAAACCTATGGAGCTTCAATAATAATTTTTAAATGATGAAAGGGCTATTAAAGATACCGAGGAAAATACTTTAAAATTCCTAGAATCAAGTGACAATGGGCTTTCATGTACTAAAAATGTTTTTCAAAAAATTTAAAAAGACAGAAATACAATAGTAGAATCTGTACAACACAAAGAAAGCAGGCTTAAGAGAGAAATGTATAGCTGTGAGAGCCTGTATCAAAAAAAAAAAAGTTCCAAATAACCTAAGGACACATCCTAAAGACCTAGAAAAAACAAGAACAAACTAAACCCAAGTAGAGGAGAAGGAAGAATAATAAAGATCAGAGCAGAAGCAGATGAAGTAGAAACTACATGGACAAGAAAAAGGATCTGTAAATCAAAGAGCTGATTCTTTGACAAAATAAATGAAATTGATAAGCCCTTAACCAAACTTGCCAAAAAATGAGAGTAGACCCAAATTGATAAAATTGTAGATAAAAAGGCGAGACCACAAAAAATATATATCCACCAAAATTGGAGAATCTAAAAGAAATTATAAATTCTTAGACACATATGACCCTCAAAATTAAATAAGAAGTATAAACAAATCAATAAGAAGTAACAAGACTGAAACAATATAACCCTCCTAAATGAAGGCCCTTTTCTGAGGAAAAGACTGTTAAAAAGAACTAACACTGATGTTTCTCAGACTTTTCCAGGAAACAGAAGGGAAAGTAATGCTTCCAAATTCTTCTATGAAGCCTGATTACCCTGATAGCAACCCAGTGAAAAAAAAAAAAAAAAAAAAGCCCAAACTGTAGACAATATTCTTGATGAACACAATGAATTCAATACAATTCTTGCAAATAGAATTCAACCACACATTAAAAATATCATATAGCATGACCAAGTTGGTTTCATCCTATTGTACAGATAATATAAAAAAAAAAAAAGCCACACAAAACCAAGAATAAAAACCCCATGATTATCTCAACAGTTGCAGAAAAATGCAGCAACAAAATTTAACATTCTTTCATGTTAAAAACCCTGAAGAGGACTGGGGAGATGGCTCAGTAGAATAAGCACTTGCCTCACAAGTGCAAGGGCCTGAGTTCAATCCCTGGTTCTGCCAAAAAAAAATCCCTGAGGAGTGTGAAGCCTGGAAGGAGGTCAGAAGTGCTGATATGGCTTCCAGCAGGCTCTTGGTTGGCGCAGCAGGCTTGGCAAACAAAACCCCCTAAATGCCAGACAACGTGGGAGATTGACTGGCTGCTGCGGGGTGTCTATCACTTTGCCACCAATAGGAATGACTTCTGGAGGAACTTGATCCTCAATCTGGGACTCTTCGCTGCAGGAGTCTGGCTTGAGTGACACTTAAATGACATTGATCGAATGGCACCCCAGCCCAACAGAGGGAAATAAAATTCCTACACTGCAGGCAAACCCTCCAAAATGAGAACCTGCAGTCTGTGACCAGCACAAGATACACTCTGATGGCAGCTGAAGTTGACTCATACAAGCCCTTCCTCTTCTCTTCCCTCCTCGAATTGCTTTCTCTGCTTAGCAGCCGGCCACAGCTAGTGTTGCCTCTGTCCTGTCAAGTTCTGTACATAGCCTGTTTCTGTAGGGGGCAGTCACTGCTATATTCTAAGGAGCACTAATGGTGCTTTAACAAATATTTGAAATAAAGATTTTACACACAAAAAATAAAAATAAAAACCCTGAAGTAATTAGCTATAGAAGGATCTTTTCTTCAATTAATAGAAGTACATAAAAACCTAGAAACAATATCATATATTGACAGGGAATCACTGAAAGCATTCTTTTAAAATGTGGAATGAGACAAGGGTGTCCCCTCTTGCCACTTCTGTTCAATATAGTACTTGAAAATTTAGGGCAATTAGGGAAAAAAAGAAATAAAAGGAATACAAACAGGAAAAAGAAGAAGTCAAATTATCCTTATTTGCAAGCAATATAATCCTTTTCATAGAAGACTTTAAAAACTTCAGCCAGATTTTCCAGTTTCCTCAGCGCAAGGAATCAGGAGTAGTAAAGTCTCCCATGACACCCTGTACGAGGCCATGCAGGAGGTCCTGCATGGGAACCAGTGCCAAGTGTTGGAAGTTTATAGACTGTGGAGTTGCAGACCAGCTTGAAGAACTATGACCCTTAGAAGGACACGTGCTTCTCAGGCACTGTCAGGCTGAAGTCCATGCCCTGCCCCAAGTTCTCCATGTGTGTCCTGGGGGACCAGCAGCACTGCGACAAGGCCAAGGCTGTCTACATACCCCATATGGACATTAAGGGTCTGAAGAAGCTTGACAAAAGTAAGAAGCTGGTTAAAAAGCTGTCCAAGAAGTACGATACCTTTCTGGCCTCTGAGTCTCTGATTAAGCAGATCCCACAAATCCTGGGACCTGGCCTCAATAAGGCTGGCAAGTTCCCTTCCCTGCTGACCCACAATGAAAACATGGTGGCCAAAGCTGATGAAGGGAAATCCATGATCAAGTTCCAGAGAAGAAGGTCCTGTGCTTGTTGGACATGTGAAGATGACAGATGACAAGCTTGTGTTCAACATCCATCTGGCTGTCGGCTTCCTGGTATCACTGCTCAAGAAGAATTGGCAGACCGATTGGGCCCTGTACATCAAGAGCACCATGGGCAAACCCCAGAACCTGTATCAGGGTACATCCTAATAATGTCAGGGCCACCAAAAAAAAAAAAAAAAACTTCACTCAGAAGATTCTGAGATCTGATAAAGAAATTCAGTAAAGTGGAAGGATATGAAAACAACCCACAAAAGTTTAATAACTTTCCCATATACCAACAATAAACCTCCTGAGAAGGAAATCAGGAAAGCAGTATTCCATTTACAATAGCTACACCCAAAGTTTAAAGGAGGAGCTTTTTTTGGCTCACATTTTAGTCCACAGTCAACTGATTGCAAGCCAATGTGGCACGGCAGAGGCACATGGCAGAAAACAGCTGAGGAGAGCTGCTCAGGCATAGCAGACAGAGATCAAGGGAGGAGCAGAAGGGCGATAAACTCTTCCATGCCACACCTTGAGGGATCCACCTTTGCCACTCAGAGCCTACCTCCTCACAGCACATCAGCTATAGATTCTGATACACCAATCACCTTCTATAAGCCTCTCCTATGAACTCACGAGGCTTTTGGCAGACATCTAGATAAAAACTGTAATACTAGGCATCAGCCTAACCAAGAAGGTGAAAGACATCTAAATGAAAATTGTAGAATACTGAACAAAGAAACTGAAGATATCAGCAAATGGAAAGACATGCTTATTTATGAATTGGCAGGACTGATATTGTCACAACGGCCTTATTACCAGAAGTGATCTACAGATTCAATGCAGTCCCTAGTATAATAATACTAAGAACATTCTCACAAAACTAGGAAAAGTAATCCTAAATATCTATAGAAGCACAAAAGACCTAGAACAGTCAAAGTAATCCTGAGTAAAAGCAGCAAAACTGCTGTCAAAAAAAAAAAAAAAAACAAAAAAAACCCCTAAAGGTGTCATATTACCTGTCACAGTAACAGAAATAACAGTACTGGCATAAAAACAGACATACAGATCAAGCAAACAGAAAACACAAGAACAATTACATGCAGCTATAATTATCTGATTTTGACAAAGGGGACAAACAGATATACTAGAGAAAAGATAGTGGCTTCAACAAATAGTGCTTGGAAAACTAGACATTCATATGGAAAACACTGAAACTAGATCCTTATCTCGCGCTCGCGCGCGCGCGCGCACTAACATCTGATAAAAATGAATGAAAGACCTCAATGTCAGGCTCGAAACTTTTCAAATGCTGGGAAAAAACATAGAAGACCAAATACTGCCATCAGCAGAGAGAGACTTTCCAAATAGAACCACAATAGTACAGGAAATAAAGAACAAACAGATCAGTATCTATCAAATTCTAATGAGATTGTACTTGCTTTGTATAACAAAGGAACAATCAACAGAGGAACAGAAAACCTAGAGAATTAAAGAAAATCTTCACTAGCTACTCTTCTAATTGAAGATTAATATCTATAGACTATATAAAAAATTTAAAAACATGAAAAACAATAACCACAAAACAAATAGCCCAATTTATCAGTGAGCAAGTAGGGCCAGGTGTAGTAGAGCACATCTGCAATATCGCTTAGGAGGCTGAGGCAGAGAATCGCCGCAAGTTCAAGGCCAGCCTGGGCTATAAGGAAAACGGGTGGGAGTGGGGGAATGATGCACACACAAACTGAGTAAAGAGTTCTTAAAAGGGAAATACACATGGCCAGTAAGTATATGAAGAAATGTTCACCATCCTTAGCCATTATGGAAATGTACATCAAAATTATGTTGAGATTTCATCCCTCTCCAGTCATTATAAAGAATAAAAAAAAACAATGAATGCTCGTGATGATGCATGAAAAAAGAAATTCTTACACCACTGGTGAGATTGTAAGCTAGGACAATCACTATAAAAAAAAGTTTGAAGATTCCTCAAAAAACTAAAATAGACCATTTCATCTAGTGATTCCATTTTTATATTCTCAAAAGAATTAAAGACAGTATGCAACAGCAATATATGTATTCCCATATTTATAGTAGTGCAACTCACAACAGCTTAACAGTGGGAACAGTGTAGATGGCCACAGATGGTTAAAGAAAATGTCAGATTATAATATCATGTCATCTGCAGGAAAACAGAACTGAAGACCATTATGTTAAACACAATAAACAAAACAAGCCAATCTCAGAGTTTAAAATCACATGCTTTCTCTTAAATGAGAAATCTAAAAAGAAAAATAAATACAGTAAAAAAAATAAAGAGGACAGCAAAGTTGAAGGCAGGCTTCTACAGGATTAGGGGAGGGAGAAGAGAAAGAGGGGTATAATGGAGATGAAAATAGTCAAAATGTTATACCCACATACCAATACGCCATCACAAATATTACTATTCCATACTATCAGTATGTAACAGTAAAATAATAAGAAATACAAAGGACTGGAATAATAACTCAGTGGTATAGCACTCATGTATTCAGTCAGGCACCAATATTTCAATCAATCAATCAATAAATGGCAATGCCCAAAAATATTAAGGAAACAAACTTAGAAATTCATAGGAGTTACATTTTTTTCCCTACCATTTACTAGTTCATGATCTTAGGAAAGTCAACTTATTATTAATATTAATTTAACATATTTATTAAAGAATATCAAAAGTTTAAAAAGGCTTTTAAGAACATAAGGCCTCATCTAAAATATAAAGCATCACTCAATAAATTTTGCACAGGACAATTAGCATAACAAAAAAAATCCCAATCCAATGCAATCTAAACCAAACCAAACCAAGCATAAAACCTGACTGATGATGAGCAAAGCTAACAAGATAGCAAGAAAGTATCAGATCAGAACCCTGGGGAAAAAATATGCATAAGACACACTTCATAAAACCTTGATCAGAGAAAATATTAAAATGGGAATCAAGGGTTGACAATATAGCTCAGCAGACTAAAGCGCCTACTTAGGCAAGCTTAGGTAAGCACAGGGACCATGAGTTGATCCCTGTTCCCACACACAGCAACAGCCCTGCGCCCAGGGCGGCTGAGTGGCAGAGTCCAGTGTAGTGGTGCATGCCTGTAATACTAGCACTGGGGAGGCTGAAAGCAGGAGGATCACCACGAGTTGGAGCTGCATAGAGACCCTGCAACAACCAAATACATAAAAAATAAAAGGGAAATCAAAATATTCTCACTGAATGATAATATAAAACCTCCATAGAAAAGTCTTACATCATGTTTCTTTGCCCTTTAGGGGTTAATTACCATGAGAATAGCTATTCCACCTTAAACAACTAGGAAACAAAAACATGTAGAATACATGGAAAAATTCTATTGCATTGAACATTAAAAATGAGCACCTGCAGTAACTGAAGTGTTAAAATTATTTACAGTACTGCACAAGAAAATCACATATGGGTTCCTCCTTTTCTAAATGCTATAACTGGAAAAGGAGGAGAAAATGAAGTTACCATATTTCGCTGCACTAAGTTATCTATGTCTCTCTTCACTACGTGTAGGTGCTCCTTGATGTCCATGAAGTGCTGTGTTGTTTCATACACGCTTCCTGCAGAGCCCGGGTGCTGTATCCCACTCACCAGTCTGACAGTTTCACTCATGGAATTCCTGAAACAGAAAATCCCTTTATATAATACCACTACAAAAAATTTTTTCAGCCACATATTTCAAATAGTTACACCATTTTATGCTGAACATAAAAGA
Organism: Ctenomys sociabilis; assembly: GCA_004027165.1. Lineage (NCBI taxonomy): Eukaryota > Metazoa > Chordata > Mammalia > Rodentia > Ctenomyidae > Ctenomys > Ctenomys sociabilis. The sequence goes on from PVKA01004611.1 coordinate 48,974, forward strand.
TTATTAAAAAAGTAAAGAACTATTTAAATATTTTTTCAAAATTGAAAAATAATTTGAAAAACTATTTAACATTATACTTTTTATTTTTTATTAAATGTCACCTAAAAATAACTACATAATCTACTAAAATATGGATAATATACTACTGTGATACATATTAAAATCACCAATGTAAATGGATATTGAGTAACATAATGGATTGACACTTTTAATGAAGTTACTAGAAGTTTTTCCAGGTATTAAATATGGTATAGTAAAGGATTAACTCAGCAGACATGGGCTGTCCAAACCTTGTGGATTCCAAAGGCTTTCAGGACTGGCCCTTGACTACAGTGTAGGCAAACACTGTGATTTATTAGGATTTCTGTGTCTGTTTGCCTGGGGCCTTTTTGGGAGACTACTTCTTGGGACTGTAGACTGTGCACTTCAGTCATTCTCAGTTCTATGTGACTGACAGCTGAGGAACCTTAGACACCAAGGCTTGGGTGAGTTTCCATGGTTTCTAGGACTCTGCACATGCTGTAACATACTGTTGGGAAAATGAAGTACAGGTAGTCTGTGACTTATGGCTTAGCAGCACAGTATGCTGTATTTTTTATTACTCTCCTGACAGGGTGACTGGAATCTGTAGTTGGATGACACTTCCCAGCACTGCAAGACATCATCGTATCATATATTTTAGTCTAGGAAAATAGTAAAATTTAAACTGGAACTATGGTTTCTATTGAATGTATATTGCTTTTACATCAAGTAAAGTTGAAAAATTGTTAAGCTGTACCATGCTAGGGTGGGGACCATTAATACTATCTATGAGACCAGTGGGAGAAGACAACTGGAAGCTCACTCTTGGTCTTTCCTCCATTCCACTATGTACCATGGTCTTAGCTGATTTGACTCTCTTTCTGCTATAAAAAGTCATAACCATAAGAACAGCAACTTTCTGAGTTCTATGCACACTAGTCAAATCAGACTCTAAGATATGCTGACAGCTGTAAACACAACTTGGCATTCTGTATGCTTCGGTTACCTGAATGTCAGATTGTTTCCTCATATTTGGCAAGTTTTCTGCTATTACTTCTGCCCATATTCTTTTTTTTTTATCATTTGTATTGACTTAGAAAAATGATGGATTTCTTGAATAAGCAATATAGGAAGGAAACAGATTGCATGAAGCAGAGTCAAAGAGATATAGATAAAATCTCAAACACAAGCCTGCAAAACCGTCTGAGTGAAACTGAAGACAGTTTCAGATCTTGAAGACACTGGTGCAGCTAGTGAAAAGGTAAGAAAGGATCTCTTAAAAACAACTAGGATGAAGGAAAAAATAATTCATCACCTGCAAGACGATGCAAAGATGAACAATGTGAGACTAATAGGCATCAATGAGAAGAATGGAGTCAATACAAATGATATAAAAAGAATATGGGCAGAATAGCAGATAACTTGCCAAATATGAGGAAGCAATCTGACATTCAGGTAACCGAAGCATACAGAATGCCAAATAACTTCAATCCAATTAAAAACACACCGAGGCATATAATAGTCAAGATCCCAGAAATCCAGCACAAGAATAATACATTGAAAGCTGCTACAGAAAAGAAGCAGATCACATTAAAAGGAAAACCCATCATAATTACGGTCGACCTCTCTTCACAAACCATGAAGGCAAGGAGAGCATGGAGCAGAGTACTTCAAGTCCTCTATGAAAACAAATTCCAGCCTAGGCTACTACACCCTGCCAAACTTTCTTTCGTTTCATGGAGAAGTGAAATACTTTCATGAGAAAGAACTACTAAAGAATTTCATGATAACAAAGCCAACCCTACATAGACTACTGAAAGATGTTCTAGAGAGGGACCAAAATGATTAGAACTCTATGAACAAGAACAGAAGGAACCCAATAAATAAGGCAAAGAATTAAAACACAGGACAAAAAGGAGTAAACTAAATACTTCATGAAGGAAAAACTGGTGGTTGTACTGAGATATGGAGGCCAGTCTCCAGTGTGAAACCTTTTTGAAGGGTAATTCTGATCTTATACATTATTTTATCTTGCACACTGACTTAGAATGTAATGCTACTCATCAGATGTAAAATAAAGAGCTCTAATACTGAATGCGACCTTTAAACATGAGTGTATAGCCATTGATACATCTCAGGAGAGTAAGTGCCTATCTAGCAAGTTTGATCCCTGATACAAAAAAAGAAGTTTGTAAGCTGATTATAAATGTAAAAAGAAAACAGATATTTTCTTTAATAATGGCAAAAATATAACAGGCTTATTAATAAAGAAATAATTTTAATTTTTACTTAGGAGTACTAAAGTAGCTCAACTAAAAGTAAATTATTCATTTATACTATGCATTATCTTCAAGGCTGGGGATTTTTGTGAGGCAATACAAGACTGGACCATGTGATCACTGTTGAAAGTTGACAGATGGGGGTGTAGAGGTTCACTGTACTATTCCTTCTGCTCCTGAGTATGTTTGAAAACAGCTATAGTCTTTTAAAATCTACGAGGTTGAGATGGGGCATGGTGGTGCCCGCCTGTAATCCCAGCTCTTGGGAGGCTATAAATAGAAGAATCACTACAAGTCTGATCTAGTAGTGAGACCTGGAACACTCTGTAGACCCTTGCCAAAAAAAATCTGTGAGGTAGCTGAATATTGTGGTACATGCTTATAATCCCAGCCCTCAGGAGGCTGAGGCAGGAGGATCAACATGAGCTCAAGGCCTGACTAACACAATGATTTCAAGGCCAGCCTGAACTACATAATGAGATCCTATTCCAAAAAACAAATTAAACCCTAAGGTTTTCTGTAACTGGTTAGCTGTTTACCTTTCTGGTACAAGACTCTTTTCCATCTCTCTTAGCTCTCGCCAGTTCCTACTAATACTCTTCATCCTCAGCCTCTAGCTTTGTGCTGCTCTTTAGTTATACTTCCTTCCTCTTATCTGTTCTAGAGTAAAGCTCTGCTCAAAGGCCACCCTTCCTTTACAATTCCCTTTCTGGGATCCTTCTTGGATCCCAAGGCAAGCACTACCTCTTGACCTTACTATTATGTAGTGTATTATCTGCACATGGGATTAGCACTGCTCTTGATTCATCTGTGATTTTCTACAAATGGCTTCAATAATCATGGTTTCATCTGAATGAATAAATAGAAAGCTTATCTCCTTGGAATGAGATTTAGTTTAAAGTGTTTCACTGGAAGAAAATGGAAGACTTAAATCTTAGAGTTAATTAGAAATTATACAATTATGTCAGACAATATTAAGTGGATTTTTTGTTTTTAGATAGGATTTCGTCATGTAATGATGACGAAATCCTTGTCTCAAACTAAGGCAATCCTCCTGTTTTAGCCTTGAGTGCTGGGATTAAAGGCATTGCAATTATGCACAACCCACACCTAATACCCCTAAGTTTAAATACTAAAAATTATATTTGAGGGGTTGGGGAGATAGCTCAGTGCTCTAAGCAACTGCCGGGCAAGCACAAGGATCCAGGTTTAATCCCCAGTACTGCTTGCCATGCCAGCCCCACCAAAATTGGGCGAGGTGTCACACACCTGTAATCCCAGCACTGGGGAGGGTGAGACAAGAGGATCACTAGAGTCTGAGTTGTATAGTTAAGACCTGATCCCAAATAAATAAATAAATAAATAAATAAATAAATAAATAAATAAATAAATAAATGATTTGAAAAATATTTGACTTATATGAAGAAAAGTCTGTGAAAGTATTTATAAATATCTTAAATGATTTTTGAATCAACTCATGTGTTGATTAAAATTATAAATTGACACAGTATCTGTCCTAGGCTTTCCTTGCCCTGCCTGTCTTGTGGGCTGGTTTTGGAATGTGGAAATCCCAAATTGTAAACTGACATAATATATGTCCTAGGCTCTCCTTGTCCTCTCCTTCTAGGCCAAACTGGGAGGCAGAAACTCCCTGCTTTTTTCTTGTCACAGCGGGAAGGGCGAATAATTGTTGTGGCACTTACAGGGCAAGATATAACCTCTTGTAAAGGTACATCACTTGAGGAAACTTCTGTTCTTGTCCTTTTCTTTGTCCTTAGAAGAATGTTTTGATCTTCCTAGCCCACCCTAGTCTAGTCACCATTACCATTGCTGGAAATACCTACTGCCCTTCAAGCACTGTTTCTGACATAGATGTAATGAATAACTACCAAGGGTCTGGTGCCTTGTGGACTTCTGTTCCTACAGAGAAACCGTGGTCCCAGTCCCTGCATGCACTCCTCCACTTCATCTTTTGCTCTTTCCTTCCTTTCCCACAACATGCCATAACTCAGGCAGGAGACTGGAACCCACTGCAGGGGTCTCCAATATCTGGCACCATGGAAAAGGTTGCTAATAGAATCTACTTTTCAATTAATGATTACATTTTAATATATATTACCTAAAATAGCAAGACTAAATAAAACCTTCCAGATAAAATAACTGTCTTACATATCTGAATGTAAGAATTTGCCTCTCAGAAGCATGAACTTGTTTAGATGGAAAAATATTTTGTCATATACAGACTGAATCTCTTACTGGGCATATGGGCAAACTGTGGTAGACATATTTAGTTTAGGGACCAGATCAAAGGGAAAATGGGATGGACAGAACCTTAAGGAAAACCAGTTTTTATAGGGTAACAGAAGAAAGAGTGCCAAGTGAAGAACATGGACAGAAGCAGAGACCAAAGAACATAATGAATGAATGGTATGCTACAAATCCTGACAGGCGTCAGGCAGGGTTATTGTCAGCTGAGACCACACTCTATAGTATTAGCACATGGAAGCATGACATTTTGGCTTGTTTTCTATTTTCCAGGTATTAAAAAATGTTCATCTGCGGAAGTGAATTATTCTTATTAGAAATTTATCATTCAACATTCCAAAGAAACAATGGCTGCTGATTTTTTTTTTTTTTTAAATCTAGTCCCAGGACACACGATGGGAATGAAAAAGAGGTCATCAAAATAATTCCTTCAAAATAGTTTCATCAAAAGAAAAGAATCGTCTGGAGCTGGGATATAACTGTGGCACAAGGGCATGCTTGGCAAGTATAAGGTCCTAAGTTTGATTCCCATTATCAATAAAAAGAATCTTCTGCCTCAAATTTACTATACTACAAGGCTAACTATGCTTAATTCCATATTATTTCTTAGAAGTGTTTTTTTATATCATTACTTTCTAAATATCTCTGGCTAGCAAAGTAACTATGGCCAATCTACATTTTTTTATAAAATGCTAAAGCACTTTTTTCTCAACTTAAAGTAATTAAATGTTTTAGACATGTGAAGTTTCTAAATATAAGCTTGTGTATTTAAATTCGCTTATTTAGAAAATAGACCTAGAACATGATTTTTACCATGAAGGAGTCTTACCAAAATAAGTACATGCATAGCTTTCTTTAGGAAACAGACATCACGTAACACTGACACACCCCTTGTAGGTACTTACTTCATTTCATTTACTTGTCTCAGAATCTCATGCTGAGTTTTCACAACAGTGTCTAGTTCCTGCTGAGAGATCTGGAGGAAAGAAAGGTTAATAGCCAGCTTAACAGGCTGCACTCTGTGGGACCACAGAGCACAGCAGCATTTGCTTTGCCCTTCATCAAAGGCTAACCCAGGCATAGCTGCAGTTTGAAAGCTCACCTGCCCAGGGTGGCCTGGGATCCCTGTTCCTCTTTTAGAGACCTCCTCTGTCAAGGAGGAGACATATCTTCTCTGTTCATCAAGAATCATATCTAACTGTCGGTTCAGCTGCTTGATTTCAAGATGAATACGATTCTGTCCTTCAAAGATTTGTCTCAGCTCACGATCTCCTACACTCTCAAATATATCATCAGCTGAAAAGTAATTACACATTGAGATTATCAGAATCATCTGCATCTTTGTGGTGTTTGAAATACCATAACTGACCAAAATGCCAACATCTACCAAAATTAGAACATTACCAGTAGTGGAACACGCTGCCAAAGAGTAAATGTTCAGATAATTAATCCAATCATGACTAAATCATTACTGATTTTGCCATTTTTAAAGGATGAACATAGATTATTGTACCTAAAGACCTCATAGATAAAAACTCAGAAGGTGAAACAGTGAATGCCCCAGCCATTTAAAGTTTCAGAGTTCTTGAGAGTGCTGAAGTGTTGTAGATAAGCCTCATCATTTGCATCAAAAATAATTCAATTTTTAGTAATAACTTCAAATTCCATTAGTTAGACAAGATCAGTTGCATTCAGGGTGGGATGGCCATAGACCTATTAGTTCAAGAGAAATGGCTTTCTTGTTTATAATTGTGAGTTATTATTCATATCTTTCTATGAGCAATATTAAAGCCCCTGCCCATGTCATTGTTTCTGGTTTGTCAAATCAGTTGTATAGAGACAGTACTTACATTTTTTTCACTACGTTATACATCATTACAACGAAGTAGAAAATAAATGAATTCATGTCTAATTTTAATACTTATTCAAGAACAAGAAATAATTATTGGGTACTAGGAACTAAAACTACTGAGGTGAAAATTGTGAGCATTGTTTTACTTCATTTTATAAAGTTATGCATTAGTCTTTATTTTTATTATTTTAATGAATTTAGGACAGGGTCTACAGTCTCACTACGTAGACCAGACTCAGGGATTCTCCTGTTTTCAGCCTCCCAAACTGGGATTATAGGCATGCGACACCATGCCCAGTCTCTATCAGTATTTCAGCTGTGCCCTGGGGCCGAACTCCTAGCCACTGCACTCTTGGATTATTTTCATATTTTTATGTTTTGTAGTTATAACTTATTTATTTTATTTTTTCTGTATTTTAGGGAAGGATCTACAGGGTATTCAGGGTCTCACTGCTAGATTGGACTCTTAGCAACTCTCCTGTTTACAGCCTCCCAAATGCTGGAATTGTAGGCATGCACCATCATGCCCAGTCTCAATCTTGGTCTCAGGGCTCCCTGGGGGCAGGGCCAGCATGGCAGGCCTGAGGATCAAACCCTGGCCCCTGGGCCTGCTTGCACGTAGCTATAATTTTAATAAACAATTTTATATCCCTCCCGAAAAATTAAATGAACAATTCATCTTGAATTTTTTCACTTAAAATAATCTTCTCTTTCATATATACTGTGTGATTCTATCTGTATGACTAGGCAAAATTCATCTAGGGTAATAAAATTAAAATGGTGATAAGTTCCATGGTGAGGGGCTTTGACTTGGAGGTGGCACAAGGAACTTTCTGGGTAACAACAATATCCCACACATTGCCCTGGGTGAAGGTTGAGGCTGTCCACATTTATGAAAATCCACCAACTGTATTCTTCACATATTGCAACTAGCTTCAGGATATATTCATATATCATATGTCATGATGTTTATAACAAATTCAAGGAAAGATATTTAGGTCTCATTTTTACCTTCATTAGCTCTGAATCATATTGTTGATCACTGCAAAAACTCCAGACCAGCATTCAACTGCTAGCTATATTAAGTACAGCCTAATCATTTATGCTGATGAAGAACAACCCAAACAATAAAACCAGGAGATACTATGACACCACTCTACTTGACCTTTACATGCTATATTGCTATGATGCCTGAAATCTTAATTCTATTTGCTTGTCTAGCATTTAAAAATTTTTAATTGTTAAAGTTCAGGATAGCGGGCCTGCTGTGCCAGTTCCACCCCCTGGGGTGCACTGAGATGGCAATTAAGATGGCACAAGAGCCTGCCCGTAATTGCAGCTCTTGGGAGTCTGTAAACAGGTGGATCACGACAAGTCTGACCTAGTAGTGAGACCCTGAACACCCTGTACAAAAATACAAAAAAAAGGCCAGGATAAGATAGTAGCAAGGGCAGACTACTTCACATTACAATAGTTTTGACAGTTTTCAAGTATTATCTCTATGTCACTAAGATGAAAGTGTCATGGAGATATATTATATAACAATACTATTGTGGCTTATTTCAAGTTTAAAAAACACAGAAAACAAAATCTATGACCTTCATTATTCACAATCACAATACTCTTACTCACGACACTAAGTAAGGCACACTCTCATTCTGAAGGGCTTTAGATCCTTAGGGACTAAAGTTTGTTACTTGTTTCCAGAAAAAATTTAGAACATTCCAGGTCAGAAAACAGCAATGAGACAGGCACCACAGAGACAGCAGAATTCAATATACAACTGATGCGGTGGCACCAATACCAGCTTCACTACAGCTCACCAGGCTGCCCCTGGAGGTCAGGATGATCCTTCTGGAATTCTTCTTTTTTCTTATCCAATTCTTGTTGATAGTGCTCAAACTCCTCTTGATACTTTTCTTTCTCCTTTTCTGAAATTTCTATATCTGGAGTAGGCTATTTTAAAGTTTAAGAATAATCACAAAAAAGACAATCAGTGAGATAACTCAATATGTTTTCTTCTCATGTTCTTCACTATTAGCTGAAAGGTCAACATTAAATTCTTACTGATCTGGTGAATAAGTAATGGTGAATAAATTGCAGCCAATGACTCTTGCTATTAATGATAACAACAACAATAGCAACCACCGTCCTTTATGGAGTATCTGCTTTGAGCACATTGTCTCACTCAGCTGTCATGGCAGCACGAGCTATCCAGTACAACATCTGTCTCATCAATGAAGAAACGGCACACTAGAAATTCAGTAATTTGTGCAAGACCATACAATAGTAATGAGTGAAAAGAAGGTCCAAACTTAAATCAGTTTTCCTAAGTCTTTATTCACAAGGTAACTCCACTGAAAATATACTTTAGGGAAAACAAATGTGTGTACTCACTGGCTCTTTTCCAGGCTCAGTCAATTGGAAAGTCAGAAAAGAGAGAACATCATGGTCATCTACAAATAAAAAAGAAGTCTGAAAAGGTTCCATAAGAGATTTTGATAATTGTCACTTTATAGATATTTATTGCTATAAAACTATAATAAAAATGAGCTCTAACTTGTTAAATAAGCAGTGGAACTCTATAAGTTTAGAGATAAAAACTGATCTGAAAGATTTACATTTTAATTTATATTTACTTTCTTAAATCCTTTTTTTTTTTTCTTTGTGGTACCAGGGATTGAACTCAGGACCTTGTGCTTGCCAGGCAGGCACTTATTCTACTGAGCCATCTCCCTGGCCCCTACTTTCTTAATCCTAACACAACATTTAGCAGTGTTTAACATGTAACAGATGCTTAATAAATGCCTGATAAAAAAAGAAATAAATGATCAAAATTAGTCCAAACGCCTCCTCCCGTATTTCCCCCAAGTCTCATTCATGCTAATGGCTCATAGAGTGAGATAAAACCTTGTGTATATATTTCCTGTACCTATTTGACTATGAAACATATTCATAACCTATTACTACTTTTTGTCTTTTCTATTGTTTTTCTCACTTGGAAGACATTACTAGTTTTATTTCACCTAAAATAAAAAATATCAAATGAACCAGACCAATCTTCATAACACTGAATTAAAATACAAGTCCTGGCTAGTCTTATCTAAAGAGCAAGAGTAATTTTAAGTGTACAGCAATTTAAAGTGTACACTCTTATAGAGAGCCAGAGAGACAGGCAGATTAAACAGAAAACTATAATCCTATAGGACAGACTGAGTAACTTGAGGAGAAATCATATGTGTAAACAGGCAAGAATCTGAAATCATCCTGGGGCTGAATGTCACTCATCATGTGACTTCTAAAACTTTTATCTAAGATTTGGCAAACTCATCTAAAAATAGGAAAATATTACTTTTCTCTTCCCTCATTTCCTGGGTTGCACAGAACATACATTTGAAAATATTTAAACTATAACGTACCATTATAAACAAAATCATATTAATATCATTCATCACTACAAGCAGAAAAAATAGTAACTCTGTTTAGTTTAAAATCAGATCCTCAATGCTCAGCATGGTGGCATATACCTATAATCCCAGCACACAGGAGGCTGAGGCAGAAAGATCCTTGTGAGTTCGAGGCCAGCCTGGGCAGCAAAGTGAGCTCAAGGCTAGCTGGAACTGCCTAGCAAGATCCTGTCTCAAAAAGATATTAAAAAAAAAAAAAAAAAAAAAAAAATCCTCAAATAATATTTCCTGAGGTTGTAAAATTCATTTACACATGATGTGACAACTCAGAGTCCTAAAATACTTGACAATAAATGTTTCATCATCTCAACTTTAAGTATGTCTCTCCTATAAAACAGCATCCAAACTGAGGTTCTAATTTTATATACTTGTATAGAGCTCCAGCCAACTGTACACCTACAGAATAGTAGAGTACAGAATTAGCAGTCCCAACTGAGCAAGGGATTGGCACAGGAGTAGACTATGGAATCTGTTCCAGTACTCTTTAAAGGTTAAATGTAAACATGTCTATATATCCTCAGAATATATTATTACCAATACAACTCAAGGCACAGACTGCCAATATGAAAACATAGCACAATTTACCTGCAAGTCCTCCTGTTGCAGCGGATATTCCAAAATGCCCTTGTGCAGGAATAATCATATTTTCTATTTTGGCACAAAATTCATAATCATTTTTATCAGGTGTAAATCCATTATTGATCATTACCTAGAAAGACATACTATAGTTACAGAATTTGCAAAGGACTTTGTAAAATGAATTTCATTTATTTAGTTTTATGACCAATAATATCCAGTCTTTCTTCTTTCACTACAGACAGGGAGATTTTAAATAAATAAACCTCACTTAATTTCATTACTCAATAAAATATTTCATTTGAAATTTTTTTGCCTACTATGTATCAGAGATTGAGGAAGAGAAAATTCAATTATTTCCCATAAAAACCTTTCCAAAATAAAATACAGTTTATTCTTGCTTGAAAAGACTTAGGGAACCACAATTACCCTCTCTGAAGGAGGTACATTTAAATTTATGATCTTGATTTCTCAATGGAATCTTGGGATTCTGAGAGCACAAAAATCTGCATGACGCATGAACATTCTCATTATCCTAGTCAAGTTGTGGTTCACCTCTTCAATATCTTACATTTCTAAGAACCCAATCACTACTTACTCTATGACTCCTTGAGATACAGAGTGGATGAAAAAGGAACAAGTGCATAGCTCCAGACAGATTTCATCATTATTGGTATAATCAAAATTGATAGTTAAGATTAAGTCAGATGGCTAAAATGTAGAACCAGATTTTCAGCAAAATATAAAATATCCCTCAAGGTTAATCTCTATACAATGTGGGATGGAAACTAATTTCTAAAGATCACCTATAACTTTGTTAACTAATATTAATTTGTTTCTTTGGATTACAAATGCTGTTATTTCAGTTTATATCATTTATACCTGATGCTCCTTTAGAGTCAAGCCACAACTAACAACTAGCAGGACAACTGCTTCTAAAGGTTAAGGAAATGCTTAGGGGGCCAGTGTGACATCTCAGTGGACTAAGGACCTGCTTAGATAAATATAGGGACCAGGGTTTGATCCCTGACACCACATGCTACACAGGCTCTGCTCCTGGGCACACTGAGCTGGCCACAGAGACTAGGAATGGTGGCCCATGCCTATAATCCCGGTGCTGGGAAGGCTGAAGAGGATCACCATGAGTGTGAGCAGCACAGTACCAAAAAAAAAAAGCTCAGGAAATCACATTCTAATTTCAACACTAAGAACTTCTTTAATTCTTTAATACTGTTTTGCTTCTGTTTTTCCCTTTTTTTGGCCTTTTTGAGACAGTTTTATTAAGCAGTTCAGGATGGCCTTGAAGTCACTTTGTAGCCCGGCAGGTCTCAAACTCAGTGATCCTCCTCCTGCCTCAGCCTCTAGTGTTGGAATTACAGGTGTATGCCACCACACCCGGTCTCCTTCACTCTTAAGTAACTGAAAATCTATCAAGAATTTTTACTATCTAATTAATATTTTTAACTGGGAAAAATGTTCGGTTTATAATTATAAAACCTATGTAAAGCATTTCTACTGATTTATTCCAAAACCATTTCTTTATGAGACCACTGATGACTTTCCTTATTCACCTATAGCTTCAACCCACTGTTGTGTACATTTTAAAAATGCAACTAGCATAATCTCTGGTTTTGACCACGTATACTCCAACAGCATATGTTGCTTTCAACTTCTCCTGTTTTTTTTTTAATATGAAAACAACTCAAATAAGCTATAAACATTTCTTCAGTACTTAATATGGGCACAATTTTAGGAACTATGAGCATTATAAAGTACAATGTTTACCCCAAGGTGACAATCATATTGGCAGAAAAGAACTACAAACACAGCAAGTTGTTGACAATGAAACTTAACTAGCAATTTGAGAAAGGTGTTTTAAAGGCCAAAAACAGTTATTAGAGAAAAAAAAATAGACTACTAGCTCAGGAGAAACATGATTATGAGATGACTTTTGGGAAATCAGATGGAAAGTGAATCTGGCACAGTATATTCGAAGCGGAGCATGACTTTACCTGGTGGAGGCAAATGAAGGATATCACAGCAGGGGACAACCAACTGAGCCAACATGCACAGGCTACAAACATTACGTGGCATTCACGTGTCCAGCAAAGCTTTCTAATGTGTACACCTCACACCACCTGCTCCACAGTCATTCATAGACATCAGGCAACAAAGAATTCCTAGGCCAAGTAAACCTGAATAGGGGTCTACTAAAGGCTTATCCTTCACGAGGAAACCTTTAATATGCTAATACAATAGAATTCACCTCATCTGACTATGGGGACCTTTAATGAGAGTGAATTTTGCAGGCTATTCCTCGGGAAAATGCCAGTGGATGTTTCATTGTGTTGAGTCATGTAAGTAGCTGCCTTGTGACCGGCGAACTTGTGTGCATCTCTGCTCACCATGGCTGTAGTCTGGGCTTTGCCACAAGGGGTAAGCAGGACTTACTGACCATACTAATGAAACTATACAGGATGAATAATAATTATAGTGAAACTTAAACCCAAGTCAATCAGATACCTCCTCTATTATAAAACTTCTAAATTACCCTGAAATTCAACCCTGACCCAAGATGAAGTTTTCAAAGAAATATCTTTTCCAGAGTGCCACTGACAGTAGTGGAAGGATAGGTCATGACTTAGGAAAAAAAAAAATTCATGGGACATTTCTTATTCCCTCATTTCCCACATCCCCCAAACAATAAATACAAACCAGTGTTACTATTCTGCTAGTGAACTGTGCCTACTAGCTGTTCAACTGGGCAGAAATTCAGGAACCCTGTTGATCCCATGACTGCATTCACTCCCAAGCCCTACCAAAGAGCTAAGTCCTTGAGTCTCCACCTGTTCACTGGGCCTCTATCATCCCTCTGCTATCACCTTTGTCTTCGGACCACAAGTGAGGTCTGCAGCTATACAGAACTGGGATTGATCACAATCTTGTGGATTATTTAGTATAGCACTGTTCAAGTTACTTATAATCTCCTACATTCAATTTCCCTGCACCTATGCAATAGGGTTATCTGAAAACTGCACAGACTACAAAGCACAAGGTGTAGTACTTTAATAAGAGGCAAGGACTCTAAATCATAAGCTCCCTATAGGATAAATTACAGGATACCTGGTACAAGGACTGTTACTATCAATCTTTGAATTTCTTCCCTCAGCCTTTCTGTGTCTTCAAGCCATACCAAAATACTTGCTTTTCTCAAATATCTCAATTTCTTTCAAAGCCCTTGGCCTGTTTTTTGTGCTTAGGAAATACACAGAGACACAGCACAGACAGACAGAGAGATGGACAGACAGACACACACACACCCTCTTCCCTACTCCCAAACTTCACAATCTTGCTTTTATTTTTTTAAAGAATACAAAATGGTAAACAAAACAAAAAGCGTTAGAAATGACACAAAATTCACATGTAATAGGAATGGACCTTGCTTTAAGGTGCAGCTCTGAGAACCTGTTCCTGACCTTTGTCCACTGACCTGCAGAATAACAGGATTTCAACCCTGTGATTACTTTAATGGTGACTGTTTTGTAACTTTTGTCATATAGCAGAGTAATTCTACACCTCTCCCCCACTACACTAGAAGCTAAGGAGAATGGCCTTTATCTTGGTCCTGTCTGCACACAAATGTGGATGTGTACATAACAGTGTGCTTAAACATTTGCTGACCCACCAGCAGGGTTTTGCAATAGATGGCTATGTAAGCCAGGCTTTGAAGCTATGTCTATCTTCAGGGTAACAGTGGTGAGTATGTGAACGATATCTACATATCAAGAATTCAAAAACAAAAGTCATGCTAGAATACCGTTTATTTAATTACTGTTACTTACTGTCAATGTTTTCTGATAATATGTAATCTTTGCCCGGACAGGATAGGGTTTATTACGAAAATCTCTCTGGCAACTTGCTAAAGCTTGACTGGCACCATCACTATAATGGGAAGGAAAATAAAAAAAGAAACTTAGAAAGCTTTTCAATATTTAAAAATTCAAGAGGATTAAAATAATATCAACTTATGACAGAGGACAAAAGGATTTAAGACCTTAAATAGAAGTGAAATTCTCTTAGAAGTCCAATGGTACTATATGTTGGGAGAGAAGGGAAGGATACTGTACGTAAGACCTCTAGCATAGCAGTTCTCTAGTCAAGGGCAGAAACTGAATCCCTCTGGAAGTTTTAAAAATGCAGGTTTGAGCCCAGCATGATGGCACATACCTCTAATCCTCCCAGTACTCTGAGAGATTGAGGCAGGACGACTGCACATTCAAGCCCAGCCTTGGTAATGAAGCAGCTAATGAGATCCTGTCTCTAAAATAAAAAAAAGACTAGGAATGTAGCTTGGTGTGAAGGTCCTGTTTAATCCCCAATATTGGGGAGAAAAAAAGCCCTCAGATTCTACCCCAAAATCAACCGAGGCAGAATCAAAAGGAGAGGGCCCAGGTGCCTCCAACTCAAACAGCTCTACAGCAGGTTGTGATCAACTACCAGTGTTGAAAATCAAGGTAGGAAATAATAAAATGAAGCATGGGTATTAATTTCCACTATCAGGATGAGCAATAATATTCACTAATGGGCTAAAATTCTTCCACAATAAATATGTGAAAAATTTACATATCTAATTCATGTTTATTACAAATATAATGAACACTTGAAAGTTTTTTAAGCCTCTGAGAATCTTCAAGTTAAGCAAAATAAAGTTGACTAAGGTGGTGTAAGTGCTCATTAGTTTGGTCAAAGTGAAAGATCAGTTTTGATAGATTTCTCAGTTAATGAAAAAGATGACTGGCAAAGCCAGGGACAGACTACAATCCTTTAAAAGTATTAAATTTTCAGGTTACACATTTTATGTTTGAAATCTGAGGTGCTTCACAGAAAGAGCTTTAAGCCATAACCAAATAAAATAAGACTTTTTCACCAGCTACAAAATAACATTTCAAAAGGAATACTCATTTCATTCGGAAAGTGTTCAGATTTGAAATAATACATTTCATGAGGTTTTCAAAGAGAAGCTGAAATGAGACATGTCAAAATTATATACTTACTTCTGGTGATCATAGTGGATTTGTCCATTGTTGCCTATAATTACTATAGCAGGATTATTTTTCTGAAAAAAAAAAAAGAGAATATATTGCTGTTGTTTTTTTAATTTTAGTTTTTAATTTCTTTTTTGGTGGAACCAGGGATTGAACCCAGGCCCTTCTGCTTGCCAAGGAAGAGCTTATTCCACTGAGCCATCTCCCCAGCCTGAGAATATATTGGTTTTCAAGTTTGTAGTCATCCCTGGCACCACATGCTACACTGCTGCACCCCCTCCCCAAGCTGAGCTGGCCACTGAGACCAGACGTAGTGGTGCACGCCTATAATTCTAGCACTGGAGAGGTGGAAAACAGGAGGATCACTACCAGTCCGAACTGCACAGTGAGACCCTGTACCAAATACATTTAAAACTAAAATAAAAAAATAAGATCTGCAGTCAAAAATTGTAATTTTTTTCAACGTGCAGTGAGTTCTCTTATATTTGTATTTAGGACTCACAATTTTAAAATAACATGGCCTTGGCATTCAAGGCCACTGAACTGCTTGCTAATAATGATCTCTGAAAATCAGTACAGAAACAACCAGCCACAGGGAAAAACATTTTAAGGCTGTTAATCTATAAGCTGATGTTCCTAATATGTAAGTACACTGTGCCTTAACTGTTTCTGATCACTGGCCTGATCAAGAAGAGTGGGCTGGCAAGATAGCTCAGCGGTCTAGAGTGCCTCTCAGGGACCGCGGTTCGAGCCCCAGCACCACATGCCATGCCAGCCCTTCCCCGCAGGGCCAGCTGAGCTCAACCCCCACCCCCGCAAACAAAGAATCTGTGATGTGTAGCGAGACACTGTAATAAATAAAGGAATTTTTTTTTTTTTTTAAAAAAAAGAAGAGTGTGGGCCGGGGAGATAGTTCAGTGGAATAAGTGCTTCCCTGGCAAGCGCAAGGGCCTGAGTTCAATCCCCGGTTCCACAAAAAAAAAAAAAAAAAAAGAAGAGTGGTTAACATATGGCAAGTAAACATATGAGCCAGCATGAGCCTACACTTGACTACCATCATGAAAGCAAACTGAGTCTTCTAATACTACTGTTTTCACTGCCCACACTGAAAGACCCACGGTTACACATCATAATTACTGGGTATATAGAAGACTATAAGGAAGCAATCACTCTGAAATCCTCAGAGCTAGGGCTTCATTATAATTTCAAGTTGAAAAGTCATGCCTGAGTAGCTCTTAGATGCTAAATGTTTGGCTCCACATAGATTAACCATACTTCAAAAGTATCACATAAGGAGTTCCCCATTATTAAACTCATGAATGCAACACAGCCCAACTTTGCCAGCAAGTGTGTATTAAAGTAGACAATAGTTCTGACAATCAATAAATCAATATACCTTTCCATCATTGTCAAAAGAATCAAAAAATATCCCAACACCATTCCACATGTCAGCTGATCCAAACACAGGACCTTCCAAGCCTTGATTTTCTGTATACCAAATTGCCTGAAAATATATAACAGGCAACAGTTAGAGGACAGCAGTATGTGTATTCATATTCATTTTGTAAGTACGAAAAAGTCATACCAGGCCATCAGCTCCAATTCGGCCTCTTCCAGTCACTCGAAATGTCACCTCTACTTCCCAGTTTTCAAATGCTGCTTTTGCCTTTGTCCAGACTGATCCTCTTTGGCTTTTCAAAGATGGTGCTATTCGAATTTGATCTGAACTTGGAATGGCATCTACAATAGAAATCAGAGAAGAAAAGCTTGAAGATTTAATTACATAAAAGTCAACACATCATCTCCAAATTGCTACACATACCTATAAAGATCCAACTGTTAAGTTAGTAACCTATACAACAGTTTTGTTCAAAAATAATAACTTCATGCTAACAATTTCAAATTTGAAATTTGGGGCGAATGGTCCTTCTAAGCAGCGGAATATCTCCGCAAATGTTTTTTTTTTAAATTCAGAAATAAATTTACAACCAAATACTAAAAATTACAGAGGCAATGGGGACAGGAAAGAAAAGGCAAACTATCTGATTCTCACAATAACTCTTACAAATATCTCAAAAATTTGTGCATTATTTTTTACAAAACTTGCAGTATATTTTCTTAGTTTACAAATGTTACAAAGTTTTCAAACACTGTGAAAAGAACATACCACTAGGAATCAAGAGACTTGTTCCTAGTCTCAGTTCAGCTGTGACTTTGAATAATTCTCTTACTCTGAGGGTCTCACCATATGTTCACCTGTAAAATGAAGGGGCTGGGCTTGATCACTTCTACAAACATGCCAAAAGGTACATGCAAAGTATTCTGTGTATGTACATTTTTCTAGGGAGAGGGCCAAATGAATTTCAACAATTAGTTTTTCTGCATTGGCAGATTGTGAGCAACAACACTGATCTCCAAAACAGTGGTTTTCACCTCCTCCAGGCTGTTTTCAACTCCCAATTCTGCCACTGACTAGCTGTTGGTTTTGGGCAAGTTATCTCATTTCTCTGAGAACTTCATAGGTATGTAACTGTTTATTAGAGTGAGTGTGTAGGCATATCTGGGAGATATGCTGGTTTCGTTCCCAACCAGTGCAACATAGCAAAACACAAATCTTCTGGCTTCTCAGCACATGTGAAAGTTATATTTACACTATACTGTAGTTGAATGAATGTACAAGAGCAGTATGTCTAAAGAAACCAATGGACTTACCCTAATTTTAAAAAGTTTTTATTGTTAAAAGACCTGAGTTATTAAAAAGTAGTGCCAATACATGTATGGAATACAGGGTTGTTGTAGTCCATACATGTATTGGCACTATTTTTTGATTTTTTTAAAAAATCACTATGTAGAACTGCAATAAATGGATGCATTTTTTTTTTTTTTATTTAATTTTTTTTTTTTGGCAGAACTGGAAATTGAACTCAGGCCCTTGTGCTTACCAGGAAAGTGCTTATTCCACTGAACCATCTCCCCAGCCCTTGGATGCATAATTTTAAAAAGGTATGTTCACAAATGTTTCAATAACTATTACATGTTAGTAAAGTACCTATTAGACATAGGTGCTTTATAGGTGCTAAAATTGGAGTAATTCTAGCATACTCTCTCAGATATTAACCATTCTGGCATTTGTGCTGGGAAATAAAAATAAAACAACTATAAAATCATTCTACACATTGGAAAAACTGACCAAAAGAAAAATTGGGATATGTAAAGTAAAGGAACCATCACCATCACCATTACTTTCAAACAAAGGTTGCAGGGAAGACATGGAAAGAATACTGACAGAGAACCAAAAGCTCTGAATTTGAGCTCAACTGTTCTAATACAAACTATGTAACTCTTCCCAGGAACCTTAACTTTTTTGAACACTGCTTTTTCCCACCTTGCCTACAATAGATAACACCCACTGTACCTACTAAGGATCAAGTAGGAGAATAAAGCTGAAAGAACTCTTGCGAGCTGCTATAAAGTCACAAATGATCTTTTTTGTTTTACACTATGGACCTAAAGAGGTGACAATACATACAACAGAACGTTAAAGTTGAAAAAGAACAATGGCATTAAGAGAACAATGAGACTGTAAAATAACCAAGGTACATCAGAGCAGTGCTTTTCAGAGACAGCAGAAACATTCTTATGGTTAAAATATTTTAATTCAGTCTAGCCACACAGCTCAAGTTCACTGAGATTCACTATCTTGATGTTTTTTTTCCAGCAAGAGTAGTCTCTATAAATAAAGTTAGGGTAAGTTGTTTAACACTCCTAATTTACTTATGTATGAATGAGTGTGAGAAAGAGAACCAGACGGGCAATGTACTCGTGCAGAAGTGAAAAATACATCATCACTACTGAAAAATGTATCATCATTCCAAAGAAAAAAACAAGACCCACAAATTTGTGCTTGTCTGTATCATCTTTGTGTATTAAGAACATTACCTTGATAAGAAATGCCTAGCGGGCTCATAACAAATAACTACTGGGTAACAACATAATTATACTCTGCCTCACAAACTTAATGACTTCAGTCATTAAATCAAATTTAAATTTGCACCTATAATTACACATCAATTGGAGGGAAATGGCCCTTCAAGAAAGTGTGCTTCTACCTAGGAATTACTTTCTAGAAAGAAAACATTGTGTTGAACCTGAGATAATCTACTGACTATATAAGCTTTCTACAAATGACTGCTTAATCACAAAGATGAAATTCAAATTGCTAGAGCTTCTCATGTCATACAGAGAAAGGCATTTGGCACTTGATTTAAAGGGTGCCATCTGATGGTCACTGAACAGTTCCTGACATGCAAACGCTGTGGCCATTCCTCAGTCAGCAGTGACACATCAGCACTAAATGGGGCAGATACCTTTGCTTTCACAAACAAAAGTGCTCTAGCAAGTTTGTTATCTTTGAGTCCCAAAGAATGAATAAAACTGGAAACGGAAATTATTTCGATTTTTTAAAAACCGTTTCTTAATAAAAGAAAATACTGTATAATGCTCATGTTCTCAGCCTGATTCAGAACCACCACCAAAACTCGCATCTCTCTAATAAATAAAAGCCTGAATGTGACTATAAAGTTACATAAAGTACAGATCAAAGACCAAACCAAGTCTCTGTGAGAGGCTTTGTGAGGTGAAGTTCCAATAGCCTAATAAGAGATGTCTTAGGATACACAGACTGTATCTAAGTTGCTCTACGCCAATTTGTGCCATCTCCAGGTCCTCTGAGGGCATCTGGTACAAACCTGAGCAACAATCATTGCTAACACTGGAGGAAAAAAGCAGGAGAAAAGAGGCTGCTGGAACATGTCTCAGTCTGGGATGGCTGGGAAACGTGTCCCCTAGAGACGTGGCGTCAGAGCGAAACGTGACACCTGGAAGCGAGCGGGGTGCTGGCAAGTACAGAAAGTAAGAAAATACCTCTAGATCTAATGCAAAGTATGGTCAAGAACAAAGAAGGGAGAACTGGATGGGGACGAGCGACGGAGGGGCAGAAACTCTCAAAGACAGGCGGGGAAACTTGTGGGCCACAGGGACAGAGAGGAGGAGCTGCCCAGAGTCCCTGCCACAGCACAAAAGGCGTGCAGCGGCTGGAACCGGGTCTCAGCACACCAGGGCCGAAAGCGAAACGCAGAGAGACAGCGAGGGGACCCGGCCCCCCGCCCCCTACCCCGGCTTACTCCCCGCGTGGGCCCAGAAGGGCACGTTCCCATCGCTCTGCACTAGGTGCGGCCCCTTGAAGCTGTATTTGTACTCGAAACGGCGATGCAGCACCGCGGCCGGGGTGCCCTGGGAGCCGACAGCCGCGGGGTCGCCTCCTGTGCCGTCGCCCCCGACGAAGTGGCTGAGCAGCATAAGTAGGGCGCAGGAAAGTTGCCGGGCTCTAGCCCTGGGACCACTTCGCCTGGATCCCGCCATCTTGGATTGCTGGCGCGGAGGCCGGTGGGAGAGGGAGGGGCGCGAGAGGCTGCGGACAGCCAACAGGGCGCTCGCTGATTGGTGGAGCCAGGAAGACCCCCCCAAGGGCAAGGGGTGAGTCCCGCCCCCGGCTTCAGCGTGCCTGGTGGCGAGCGTGCGCTCTATAGGCGAGGCCAGGGAGGGGCGGGGTACGGAGGGGCGGGCCGGGAGAAGGCGCTGCGGGCTAGCTGTGAGGGTGGGGAAGGGGAGTCCAGCTTTTAGTAGGAGGAGCACTCTGATATTGACCTGCCGGAGGCTTCCTCCTGTCGCCTACAGTATCTTAGAGGAGATGGGTCTTGCGGATTCAGCCTGTAATAAGCCAGTGTTAGAAGAAAGGCATTCTTTTTCTTGTGACATCGATTACTCAGTAGCTGATTTTCACTGTGTGACCTTTTCAGAAACACAGCATACGCGAGACCAATAGTCCCAGCGCACTAATAGCATCTCAGAAGAGCCCAGGAGTCTTTTAATGGGTTGAGAGGGGAGAGGAGGGTTTCTGTAAAACTGCCAGTCCATCTTCACTTCTACAGTATTAACTGCAAGCAAGGACTTTCCGAATGTTTGCAACCGTCACAATAGTGCGCTCAAAGGAAACTAGGTTTAGGTTAGTCTTGGAGAAGATTTTATGTTATAGATGGATTCGTTAGTAAGACCTGGGCATTTAAGATCGGAATGACCTGTGACTCAGTGTATAAATTATGCATTTTAAAGGAGATCTCCTTTACAGAAAAAGTACCTGTATTGTCTATTTTGTTTATAACAATTTTTAAAATCTGAGATGGCAGTGTGAATAGTTTTGTTCCTAGATATATATATATATATATATATATATATATATATATATATATATATATATTTTTTTTTTTTTTTTTTTTTTTTTTTTTTTTTTTTTTTTTTTTTTTTTTTTTTTTTTTTTTTTTTTTTTTTTTTTTTTTTTATTTTTTATTTTTTTTTATTTTTTGAGGTTTTTGAGACAGGGTGTCGCTATATAGTTCAGGCTGACCTTGAACTCATTTTGTAACCCTGTCTGGCCTTGGACTAGTGGTATTCCTCCTGCCTCAGCCTCCCCAGTGCTGGGATTACAGACATTCGCTACACTGCACAGGTCAATTCTTGGGCATAGCTCTTGATTTCACTTGCGAACATTGACCACCATGTCATCACTAGATACTGCACGCTCATAAATTTTCATTGACCATACAGTTGCCAGTGCTAGATTTATGGCCTAGTACCATTAAAACTTTGTTTTCTTGTTGCTGAGGCAAAATACTTGACACCCAAAACTAAAGAAAAAAAAAAAAAAGATTCATTGTAGCTCACAGTTTGTAGCAGTTTCAGTCCACAGCTGACTCCTAGGTGGGGTAGCATGGCAGAGGAACATTGCAGAGCAGGCAGGCAGAGGCAGAAGGTAGTAAGCAGCAGAGTTGCAGCAGCAGCAGCAAGCAAAACAGCAACAGTATCCCTCTTTCTGTCCATTATTTTCTATCCAGGCTACCCATCCCTGGGGTCGGGCACCCTTAATCGTAGCATTGCACCATGAATCAATATCCCAGAATCATATTCTTCAACCCAGCATCTCATACTCTAGATTCAGCCATCTCTGAAAAGCCCCACCTGTGACCAAATGAGGCTTTGGGGAGAACATCTAGATATAAGCTAGTAGTAACTGCAAGGTCTTTCCAAAGTTTTGGAACCATACAACTAGCACTCAAATCAAGCCTTCATATTGAATATTAAGTCCTTCCACCTAATACTATCCAGATATAAGGTAAGTGAGGGCACAGTCCTTGATCCTTGTAGCAACAGGTAGCAAGCACTTCCCAACCAAGTGTGGCATGTGGGCACTGCCCTAAGGCCAGCTCTCTAGGCTTTAAGTCTGTGGGCTGTAATAATTTTATCTTCTTTAGTTTTTCCATTTCTGTGGAAACCAACTCTGTATCTAGCAAAGTAATACATGCTTGATAAGCAAACAGTAACATTAATAAAAATGGTAAATACCAAGTGCTTTGCTATGTGCTAGAAACTTCAGTAAACCTTATGCATAAGAGCTACAGCAGCCCTCTATGATAGCTGCCTTTGTTAGGATCTGTATTTTACAGACAGGGAAACAAGGTTACAAAAAGTTAAATAATTGCCCATTGTGGCACAATGAGTGAGTGGTACAGGTGGCTTCTATTCCAGGTGTTCTGTACTAAAAGTGTCAAAAGAACCATTCTATGTTATGCAATAAGTCCAGTACGTGTTTTCAGTTTACAAGGCTGGCTTCAACTCTCAAGAGACCTGAATTTTAAGAACAACAAAATAATTCATAATTTTGCTGAACAATAAATATAAATCATGGGCTGATGAGATAGCTCAGTGGACTTAGAGCCTGCTTAGGCAAGTGCAGGGATAGGGGTTTGATTCCTGCCTCTGGGTGCACTGAGCCAACTCCCAGCGTGATGACACATGCCTGTAATCCCAGCACTTAGGAAGCTGAGATCAGGAGGATCACTGAGTCCAAGCTACGTAGTGAGACCCTGTACCAAATACTATATATGAGGGGTTGGGGAGATAGCTCAGTAGAATAAGCACTTCCTTGGCAAGCACAAGGACCTAAGTTCAATCATCGGTTCCACAAAAAACAAACAAACAAACAAAAAACCTATATATCCATATATCTATAATGTTCTGTATGTATGGATATTCCCTTAACAATTTAATTGTTTTGCAAATAGGAAGGGGACCAACAGAGTACTATTTCAGGATGACCCTGAACTCACTATGTAGCCTAGGCATGCCTCCCATGGCAACAATCCTCCTGCATCAGTCTTTCAAGTACTGGGATTATAGTACTCTGCTACCATTCCGGCTAATTTTTTTTTAAATGTTTTAGGAAGGGTCTACAGGGTATTCAGGTCTGTTGTGATTTTTCTGTTGACTTGTAGTGATCTGCCTGTTTACAGCCTCCCTAGAGTTGAGTTTACAGACACGTGCCACCACGCACAGTCTCCATTGCCACCTCAGTGCGCTCCATGGGCAAGGTCAGCACAGTAGGCCAGGGGATAGAATCCCTGGCCCCTGCACCTGCTTGCAGGTATTTTAATCTGCTGAACTATTTGGTTGGCCCCTGGCTGATTCTTTTTGTTTTATGTCCTTTTGTGACAGCATTTCACTGTGCAGTTCAGGCTAGTCTTATGCTCACTTTGTAGCCCATACTGGCCTCAACTTTGCAGCAATCCTCCTGCATCAGCCTTCCAAGTGCTGGTATTACAAGTGTGTGCCACCATGCCAGGCTCTGGCTGATTTTTAAATATTAAGATAATGGCATATTTTGAGTAAATTCCAGCTGGATGATATGTATTATCTTTTTAAATATTCATTTTATATTAAAAAAAATGCTTCTTTAGGGGCCGGGGAGATAGCTCAGTAGAATAAGTGCTTCCCTGGCAAGTGCAGGGTCCTGAGTTCAAACCCTGGTCCTGCAAAAAAAGAAGAAAAAAATTCATTTTATACATCTTTCTTTTTTCTTTTTTGCCTTTTTGAGACAGGGTCTCACTATGCAGTTCAGGCTGGCCTTAAGCTCACTTTGTAGCTCAGGCTACAACAATCGAACTCACAACAATCCTCCTGCCTCAGCCTCCCTAGTGCTGGAATTATAGGCATGCGCCACCACATCCAGCTATAGATCTTTCAAATTTTGAGTATGATTTTTGCATACAGGTTTATAAGAGAGATTAGTCTATTGCCTTATTTCTTGTAAAGTTTTCATCAGGTTTTATAATCACACTTATGGTTTTTCTTTCTGTTTGAAGTTGAGTTTAACAAGTCTAGTTAACTATCCAGGACACACATTTTAACAGTCCTTTGGTCACCTTATCAAGTAGTCATAAAGGTAATTTATGCTTGCCAGTGTTCCAGACTGTGGAGCTAAGAAAGGTATTCAGGATTTATTCTAAGTGAATGCCAAAACTTTGGTACTTCTGAAAGTAGAGAATAGGAACATGACAAAACTCTGATTTGATTAGATTGAGGAGAATGATGGCATGTTTGACATATTATGCACTGATATCAGTTGTCCTCATCTTGAAATATTATGTGGGATTTCAGATATCCATAGGCTTTCATAGAGTATTTGTTTGAGGAAATTAATATATATGCAAAGACAGCCTTCTTGGTCTTGCTGTGTCTGCATAGACTAATGAACTGATTCCCAATCTTTAATTTTTGATTAGGAATTTTGCTAAAAATGTATATATTAGGCTGAGAACTGTTCACTATAAAGCAGGAAGAGTCTGGAAAGGGGAGGAAAATGCTCTTATCTGGACTGCGGTATACTGCACCATTTTAGCCATAGAATAAATATTTACAGATACTGATTTCCCAAAACAAAAATGACAATGAGAAGCAAAGAGCAACAAGGAAAACACTGAAATAGGAAATCAAGCTAAATCGAAAGAAAAGAGAGCCAGCACACAGCCAGGGGAGAAGAGTGCCCTTCACTGTATGCTGAAGAATTGAGTCAAAGCTTTGTATTTATTCCCTTGAGTGAGAATTGCACGCTTTGGACATGCTGGAGCATATTCAATATGGAAGCACAAGTAAATCTCAATAGCGTGTGAGGCAAGAATAAAATCTGTCTTTGAGCTGTGTTAGTGCATGCTTGCTACTTGGGAGGCTGGGGTAGGAGGATCACAAATTCAAGTCCAGGCTAGGAGGAACTATGACTCAAAACAAAATAAAAAGGCTGGGGACCAAGCTTAGTGGTAGAGCACTTGCCTAGCATGTATGAAACCATTGGTTTAATCCTTAGTACTACAAAAGGAAAAGGGAAAAAAAAGAATCTCCTTGGAATTACTGGCTAGTCAACACAAAGATGAAATATTTTTCTACCTCATTCTTTCTTATCACCTGGTGTTATGGCATGTGTGGAAAGATGACACTGAAAAAAAGAGTAATTTACCACTAATGATTATTCAGCAGTGCAACTCTCCCAGTAGACAAATAAATACTTCATCAATTCAAGGTAGAATTAGGGGCTGCTTCTTTTCCCCTCAAGGAAATGGCAGCCATTCAATAAATTTATATAACTTGAAATTTCAACAACTTGGAACTTGAACTATTTTACCCAACTCTGATTTTTATGATTATATTGGTTAAGATTAGAAGTGTTTGCTAAGCACATAATTAAGGAGCAGATTAAATCTACTTGAAAAGTAGATTTTAGAAAAGTTTAATAGAAATTTTAACTAATTATTCAGCAATTTATGACAATTATTATAGATTAGCTGATTTGGTTGCTAAAAGAAAACTGTATTTGTACTTGTTATTATAGTTACAATATGTAATTGAAGTAAAACTTCATTCCTAAAATTTCTTAACAATGCTAATGACTGTATAGATTAATATCTCATAACAAACAATTCTATTCTTACTATGCCACTAAACCATAAGTAGCTGAGTGAAGTTTTACTATATGAATTTTAAAGCATGAATTTAAATATTTATTACATCATGTATATCATTTGAGAATTCAAGGGTAATTCAGTATAGAAAACTTTTTGTAAAAAAGTTTTTCTCTCACATTAAGAGACATATAGGAAAAAAATAAGAAAGAGAGATATAGGGTCTGGGGTAATAGTTCAGTGGCAAGTACAAGGTCCTGAATATGATTCCCAATACAAAAAAAAAAGATAATTAAAAAAATTCTACTACTAAAATATCTTCTTTAATAACCAGAAGTTTTAGTAATCTAGGAATAAAAGAGAATTCCTTAACATGTTGAAATGTATCTGTCAAAAACTTAAATCAAGGCCAGGGATATAGCTCAGTGGCACAGTGCCTGCCTGGCAAGCATAAGGCCCTGAGTTCAATTCCTGATAACCTCCCCCAACACACACACAAAAAAAAACCAAAAAAAAAAAAAAAAAAAACTGGTATAAGCAGTGCTTTTACTAATAACATTTTAGAAGCATTTTTTTATGAAGGTAATGAAAAAGAAAACAATGTTTAGTGTCACTCCTATTTTCTTTTTTTAGTGGCACAAGTTTGTAGCACATAGTAGTTACCTTCTAGGGGGAAAGTGGTAGGTGTACAAGGTAGTCTTCATCCTTTCTCACCCCCTGCGCTTTTCCTTTCTGTATGTGGATAGCAAGGTTCTGAATACCATTTATGAAAGAGGTTATCTTTCCTCCAGTGTATTTTTTGGTCCCCTTGGTCAAAGAACAAATAGCTGGATGTGTGTGGGGTTGTTTTTGCATCCTTTATTCTGTTCCACTGATCCTTGTATCTATTTTTATACAAGTATCATCACGTTATTTTTTTAAATCAAAATGACTTTGTAATACAACTTCAATGATTATGATGCTTCCTACTTTTCTTTTTCCCCAGAATTGCTTTGACCATTCTGGGTCTCTCCTGGATCCATATAAATTTTAGAAAGGGTTTCTCCAGTTCTTTAAAGAATGATTGGGATTGCATTAAATCTGTATATCAGTTTTGGAAGTGGCCATTTTGACTACCTGCATACCTTTCTATGCATGGAAGTATACACCTACCCACTCCCACCAGGGTCTCTGAGCTGGATGCTTATCAAGGGGACAAAAGCAGGTGCGCACCAGCCCTCCAGCTGGGAATGGGCAAAGCTGTATCCGTCCTGGAAAGGGGCCTTTCCTAACCCCTACAGCGGTGTCAGGTGGGCAGCCAGAAATCGCTTGGAGAGCTTCCGGATACCCTATGCATAATAGGCAGTTAAATGCTTTTATTTCTTTATTTGTGGTGCTGAAGATCAAACTCAGCCCCATCCATGCTTGGCAAGTACTCTAATACTTAGCTGTAACTTATGCTCCTGATTAAATATTTTTAAAGGCCAAAGCTGAAGAAAATAATCCTGATCATACAAAACTTGATATAAAAATCTGTCAAACATTCATATTGAATAGAATTGTAGCAACTTAGCACCGACTCTGCCAGAAGTAAGAATGAATGATGTGAGGAGTCAGCTCTCCAATGGTGTTTTATTTCTAACATGATTCACTTTAACCCCATCTCCTACGTACCTTGTGGATGGACTTCTATGGGAATCCAGGCTCTGAGCTTTTCCTAGCTTGAGATTTTAATGTTGAAAGCTATTCAGAGTATTTTAAATGTTAAAATAGTGGTTATTATTGTTGCTTACTTCTGGAATTCTACTCAGCAACTTTATTAAAGTCTAAATGAAGAAACATCTATAATACTGAATACATGAGCTCTCATGATAATTCTCATTCAAGACCTGCATTTATTCTCTGGTACTTACTTCCAAAAAAGCATTTGAAGAGGCATCTCATTAGGGGTGTCCTAAGGATCCCTCTCTTCCACTAATCTCCCTTTGAGGCCTATAAAATGTTAGGGAGGATATTTTAGTGATCTAAATTTTTTACCCAAAGTGTTTACTTTCTGTTTCTTATTAGCTTCTTTAATTCCCTTGCTTGTTTCCAACTGGTACATTATAATGGTGTGTAAATTCTTAATAAAAACATGCAATTATGATACGGATACAGTAAGTCCTTAAATTTAAAGTAGTTAGTTACCAAAAGCAAATGGATGTCTAATCTTGCACCAGAATGAGCCTGCTCAATATTGACACAGTGAATTGTTCTGAGATTAAACCACAAAGAGAAAAGCAGGCAGAGGTTCAGTGAGTGACAGGGCTTTAGGGTGGCAGTGGGGCAATGTCTCCCAGGGGAGAGTTCATCTTCTTACTCAAAGAGACGCCTTCAGGGATCATGTAACTTGAATTCCCTATGAATTTAGTGTCATCTTAGCTTGACCAGTTCTGGAAGAACATATTAACCTCAGCTTGTGATTTTCAGAAAACCATTCTAATTTAGCAAGTAATTATGGGTCACATGTAGGACAAAGAAGTAGATAATCTTGGATTACCCACAGGAAGCTTTGTCTCCAAGGCAACCCCCAATGGAGGGGCTGTTAATGTGAAGGCCAGTCCGTTAATGAACTGGGAAAGGTAACTGGCTCCCGAACCCATTAGAGCCAGGGAAATGGACATAACAATTATATTGCTATTGAGAGACTCTAGGATAGAAAATGAATGCTACAAAAAGCCAGTTGAGGAAAAACATTCAGAGAATGGATATAATTATCACTTTCTACTATACAAAGCCTGCACATCTATACTTGGCCTATGGGGAGTTCAAGCCTGGGCAATCTTTATGAATTTCCCTGAGTCTCCAGCTGAATACGTTGGCTTCAGTAGTTTCTACAAACTAGTTACCCCAAGACCTGTTTTTTTGGTTGTTGTGTTTTGTTTTTCCTGAGTGGCACCCTCTGTTAATACACTAGGCTAGGAGAGAGGCCCAGAGGACATTTATAAGAGGAAACAACTGTGGGATTGTCCATTAGAGTCTTTGATACCCCAAATGGGACTGAAAAGTAAGACAAGAAGGCACAGATAAAGACCCTGAGAGGATTTAGGTCAGCTTGGGTAATGTGTAAGAGAAGAGCTCAGGTGACCTAGCTAGGGAAATGTTCTGGTAGGTGAGAAGAAAAACAAAAGCATGTACAAAAGAAACTCTAGGGGCCAGGGAGATGGCTCAGTAGAATAAGTGCTTCCCTGGCAAGCGTAGGAGTCTGAGTTCAATCCCTGGTTTCTCACAGAAAAAAAAAAAAAAAAAAGAAAGAAAGAAAAAAAGACACTCTAGAGAGTTAGAATAGGAAATTTAAAATTTAAGAGCCCTCCTCTTTCTTGGAGTATTTTCTCTTATTTTTCAGTCTCTTTCAAAATATTTTCTAATGTATGGATTTTATCTTCTGTTGTCTACTCTTTATAACTCTGTGATCTCTCATTCATTTCCTTTCCTTGAACTCTTTCTGAACCACATCGCACATCTAACTGATCGCCTTCCGTGTGCATTAACAGTGCATTAATGGCCTAGGTTTTAAATTTTGTAGCTTAAAAGGTTAGCTGTTCATTTATCAGGTATTTATTCAGGTATGCTAATAAAAAAGGAATTGCTTTAGTTGATCGGATGTGTACCCCAGAGGCTGGCCTTATGAAAGCTTTACTCTCCATTTTACCACTGCTACTGAACAGTGGTAAAAACATTAAGAAGTGAGCCTTAGTGGAGGGTCGCCCAGACATTGGGGGCAGTCCCTTCCTCCTTTGCTCCTCCTTCTTCTCCTCTTCCTCCCCTTCCTCCTCCTCCTCTTCCTCTTCCTCCTCCTGATTCCTTTATCTTGGTAATGAAATGGTTTCCTCTGCCATAAACTCCTTCCATGATATGCTACCCTACAAACTGAGTGGAGACTTCTCAGTTCCTAGAACCACAAGCCAACATAAACCTTTTCTTTTTTAAAGTTGATTATC
Organism: Ctenomys sociabilis; assembly: GCA_004027165.1. Taxonomy (NCBI): domain Eukaryota; kingdom Metazoa; phylum Chordata; class Mammalia; order Rodentia; family Ctenomyidae; genus Ctenomys; species Ctenomys sociabilis. The sequence goes on from PVKA01004611.1 coordinate 79,282, forward strand.
TCCGATATTAGTTATAGTTATAGAAAGTTACCTAGCACAGAAATGAACACCCACTATTGAAAAGAAAAAGTAGAAATGACAAAAGATAACCTATCAACAAGATTGGCAACTGCACAGAGGGAAATGCAAAAACACTTCTTTTTGTATACTTGGGAGACATAACATGTGAGGAAAACTTTTCTGATATTGCCAGAAAAAGTCTGCCATTCATCTAAGATATTCACACAACTGTGAATTTGCCAAGAGAAAGGCAAGTGGTAGAGGGAAGGAGCATGTTGTGTTTCTTTCTTGGAGTATTTGTGAAGAGATTTTTAAAGTGCTGGGATGAAAAGTAGATTTGGGAGCATAGCAATGAATGGGCTGATTGAGAAGCTGAAATTAATTATAACAGTTGGCTTACAGCTTCGATGGTCTGGGAGTCTTCAGAGAGGTACCTCATGTCTACAATTCCAATAATAATTGGTTACCTTCTTTGGATTAAATTTTACATATTCGTGGCCATATGTGAAAACTGTGGAGACACCCAAGAAAAGGGCCTGAAAAAAATAATGAACCCATTAATTCATTCACATGTATTTCTCATACACTTTCATGAATACTACCTACTGTGTAGTGTTCTAGGCATTGCTCACAAGGTGGTGAAAAGGTAGGTGAAGTCTTGGTGCCCTTGTCCTTTGAAGAGAGACATACAATTGCAGGGGAAAAAAAGAGGGGATGATCTTTTCAATGTTCATCATAGAGGATAAGGATAACACTCCTGTAACAAAAGATATATGATCAAGAGAAAAAACATGACGTGTCTGTTCATGGATTTATGTGACACTGTAGTCTTCACAGTGAAGACTCACAGCTCAAAGTGAATGATACATTTTTATGCTCAGGTCAATGAACTAGTGATACCCATAGATGTGATTGGAGGAAAAGGGTCAGAGCTGATAGAAATGAGGGGGGCAGTAACGCTGTCTGTACAGACCTTTCTTGGTCCTGCAGTTTTGACATTTCTCCCTACAGTCCGGGCATAGAGTAAAGAAAGTTTTGGAAATAAGCATCTTCTGATCTACTATGAGAAAAGGAAGGCCAGATATTTGCTTATGACCTGTTCTAAGACAGAAAGGTAGGATAAGGTTAGAATAATATTTTTAGTTTTTATAGCTGGATTAAGGAGAAAAGGTTTCCATTCTGTACACTCCACATTGAGGAAGAGAAATTCCATGCCTGGTTGGAAAGGAGGGAGGAGATGGGAGAGAAGGAAAAGGGCAATGAGAAACTTGACTGTTTCCTGAAGACTTCATTTTGAGGTATCATTTTCTGAGCCCCAACACAATAAAACTGTTAATAACTTTGAAGAAGTTTCAAATTATAAAATCAATAAGTGTTTTGGAAATACATAAGATAAGAGAAATGAGACAGAGAGTGGTCAGCGGGGTTGGGTAGTCAAGGAGCCTGGTACTTTAGGAGGTGGTGCTGAGAATCCTGCCCTATGAAGGGACATTTGGTCTGAGGCTGGAAAGACACAGAGACCCAGCCAGGGAAGGATAAAGCGGGAGGGTGTCCCACACAGCAGGGATAGTAAGTGCCCTCGGTAAAAGGGCCATGGGATGGCATAGCATGTCCTCAAAGAGAAGTGCAGAATGACTGGCACGTGGTCAGAATGAGGAGAAAGGGCATGGTGGGAGAACAGGTTGTATTTTAATGTCAGTGGGCGGCGACTAGAGAACTTAGGCAAGTAACTAGGATAATTTCTGTGTGTGATCTCTGCCAGTAAATGAATTAGCGGCACTTGGGGGCTTCAGAAATTTAAGATCTCAGGTCCCCACTGCAGATCTGATGGTACCATATTTTTAACAGGAAACACTAACAGGTCTGACCTCTGTTTGGCTCCAGCTGCCCAAGCTCCTGGGGTGGCTGTTTCCAGCCAAACAATACCCATCCATGCTTTGCCTCCTGGCCTGTGCTGCTAGGCCATGCACACCTGGCGCAGCCCAACATTAGCTACGGCTGTGTCAGCTGTGTTGCTGCGTAGCCATCACTACTCAGCTGGACCTGCTTTACTGATTCTCCCCAACACCCATCAGGGAAAACTGCACTCCATAAATGAGTTAGCCTTTCCTTTGGGGCTTGTACCAGAGGGTCTCACTCAGAATCCTCAAATTCAGGCTGGCAGTGTTCTTTTACTGGCCCCCACCATTTATTTACCTAACAGACACACATGTGCATAACATTTGGAGAAACTTGTGATTTAAAGGACTAAGAGACTGACAGATAGCTCAGCATACTAAGGCAGCTGTTTAAGCAGATGCAGGGGTCAGAGGTTTGATCCCTGGACTGTCATGCCAGCCCTGCCCCCAGGGCCCACTGAGAGCGACTGAGATCGGGTGTGGTGGCCCATGCCTGTAATCCTACCACTTGGGAAGCTGAAAACAGGAGGATCACTATGAGCCCAATTTGTGTGGTGAGATCCTGTAGATCCTGCAGACCATGCACTAAATACAAAAGAAGAAGAAGAAGAAGGAAGAGGAGGAGGAGGAAGAGGAGGAAGAGGAAGAAGACTCTAAGGTACAGCCACAGACATAGATCTAATTTTTCTTTTTCTTTCTTTTTAAAGAGAAAAATAATAGGGCTGTGTGGGTAGCTCAGTGGTGGAGCACTTGCCCAGTACACAATAGGCCTTGGATTCAATCCCTAACACAAAAAAGTAAAAATAAAGTTTTAGAAAAGGAAAATGACAGATGTTAGTGAGGAGGCAGAGAAATCTAAACACTGAACCCTCCTATTTTGCTGATAGGAATGCAAAGTGGTGTGGCCACTGTGGGAAAGAGTGGGGCTACCCCTCAATACTGGAAACAGAGTTACCCATTTAGAACAATTGCACTTCAGGGTTTATGCCCAAATGAATAAAACACATCTTCAAAGAAAACCACATAAATATTCATAGCAGTACTACTCACAATTGACAAAAAAGAGAAATGAACCAAATGTCCATTAACTGATGGTTTTTAAAGGGTAACGGTGTATCCACATAATGGGATATTATTGAGTCATAAAAGGAGTGAAGTACTGAACATGAGCCACACAACACGGATGGACCTTGGGCACAGGAGCAGGGGACAATAGAGTGGCTGTTTAATGGATACAGAACTTCACCTAGGGGTAATGGCATATTCTGAAACTGAGTGGTGGGGATGGTTGTACAACATTATAAATGCTTCACATGTCACTAATGGTAAATTTTGGCTGAGTGTATATTACTGTAATTTTAAGTACAAAAGACTGCAAAGAGCAAGAGGGCAAACACGCCGAATGGTATTTCCTCATGGCTACTGAGGGCACTAAGACTGTAGAGTTAGACGCTCTGTTATGGCAGAGCTGACATCTATGGGTGGCAACATTTGCTGTTTCTAGTGCTGTTTCTTGGCAAAGGCAGAGGAAGGGATTGTCCCAGTATGCTAGAGGGTTCTAGAACTTTTGGTCTGCCCAGGTGGCAAAGTAAGGTTTTAAAGATCAAGGGCACCTGGGTAGACCAGGAGAGGAATCACTGTCATCAAGGGCCAAGGGAATAGTATGTGCAAAGGTCAGAAGTGTGCAAGAATGTGACTTCCTTAAGGAATCATGACTGGTTTTGTGTAGCTGATTAGGACCTGAGGTAAAGGTCCCACAAATGAGCTGAGACAGTGGCTTTCTGAGCCATTGGTACTTGCTAAGATTGCTTGGCATTTCTGGGAATGGATGGGTTACTCCAAATTCTGCCTTTGTCTTCTTATGACCATCCTTCCACTATGTTTCTGTGTTTAAATTTTCTTTTTATAAGGACAGTAGTAATTGATTAAGACCCACCATTAATCAGTGTGGCCTCATCTTGACTATATATAGAAAGTCTATTCTACACAACATCACTTTCATAGATACCAAGGATTACCACTTGATTCCTTGTGGGAAAGATACAAATCAATCCCCTACAGGGCCTGACCATGTAGAACAGGAGAGAGATGGGGACAGATTTACATTTTCCACTGGTCGTTCTGGAAGGCTGAGTAAAGTCTGAAGAACTGTGAGATGGTGGCAGACCAGGTTGCAGCTTACTGAAAAACAGCGAGTGGGGATTTCTGAGGCCTGGACAAGGCCATGGCTGTGAGAATGCATGGTGAACCATCGGAAGCACTGGCTAAGTGAGGTGGAATTTCTGTTAAAAGGAGATCGTTGGCAGTGGGGAGGTGCACTACGGGAAAGCCTAGTAGTGAGCAGCCATTGATCACCATTTCTGAGACCTGGGACTTCCCTGGGTTGGATAACATGGTGATATTCCCAGTCCTACAGTTTTTACTGGGAGGAAAAATGCTCTCCCCCCCTCCCTCATTTCCTCTTTCCTTTCCTCACTTCCTTTTTTATAGTATTCTTTTGTGTGTGTGGTTTGTGTGGTGTGTGTGTGTTGCTGAAGATTGAAAGTAGGGCCTCACACATACTAGGCAAGGGCTCTACTACTAAGGTACATCCCCTGCCTCTCTTTAGTTTTCTAACTACAGCATTTGTTCTCAGGCATTCTATGAAAGTAGCTTTTGTAAAGTTCTTATTGTTTTATTGTTGTTATTGGCTATTACTACTTCTCTACTGGTCAGAGCATTGAACTCACGGATTTTAAGATATATGATGCATTTTAGCCCATGTCAGTTATTATCCTTAATAATGCTCCTGTTGTCCAGAAACTTCTCATGGTGCCTCTTGAGTCCTATTAATACAAGCTTAGTAATCTTGGTAGTTTTCTTGCTTTCTTGACCTTCTCCAATCAGATAGATGGAGATTGGTACATGATTATTAATATCCATTTTTTCAGTACTAATGCACAGGAGCTTTTCATGTATAATTGATTGTATAAAGTTTGCATCTGATCAATCCAGAGCTAAGGTGTGTGACCTGCTGTTCTCAGACTGCACTGAATCACAGAGCAGGAGCCCTGTGCTCTGATCATGCCATTGGCACAGCCTACAGAGTAGTCACTTATTTTCTGGATCTTCTTCTATAACCTTCAAATTCCCCTCTCAAGATAAAAGGCTATGATTTTAATTTTGGCTTGCACGTGCCTAGATCCCATATAAAGACATTTTCCCAATAAAGCCAATTGAACAGTTGTAGGACTAAGTTCAATTTAATTTTTGTGTTTGTGCAAATTATTTTACCAAGTCAATTTATACAACAAAAAATGTTAAATTGCATGTTCTGGGTTTTATTGTCATTATTTAAAATATAGCCACTGAACTGATGAAGGCGACATGGATTGACCCTTCTGCTTGCTCTTTCAGAAGCTGCAGCCAACTGGCAAATAGCTTCCCCAGCCTCCTGCTGGAGCATCTGCTAATGCTCTACAGATTACCAGGGCCCCTCGGCCCCCACCTCACTTACCACCCTTCCTCAGGCTGCTCATTAACTTATTAGAAACTGCCACGATAGCAGCTGGGGAGGTTCTGCTGTCTGACAAAGCTCAGGATTTCCCAAATGCCTGCCTCAGTATTACCTGCAGTCTTCAGGAAATGACTGTCCACTGAGGTGCTGCAAACAAACATAGGTGCTGCACATTCCCCATGCACTGATCATAGCATCAGGAATTAATGAATTCCATGCAGAGATCTTTGTGTAATGTCTGCTTTGAGCATGGAACACTAAGTCTCACGAGGGCATCATATGTCACAGGTTGCTCGGTCCCTATCCTGGGCACCCAATGTTTGAGCATTCTCAAATTTGATGGATGCTACATGCATGAGTGAAGAAGTGACCAAGTAAAGCAGGCTGATGGAGAGTCACCTGGACACAGTCACAAATTGTCCATGTATGATCAGAGAAGGATTTCTCCTCAATTTAAGGATGACATGTAGGGCTGGGTGTCAGCACATGTGTGCAAATGTATATATGTATGTGTGTGCATATACCCAATGTGTCTCTCCTGTTCTTATCTAACACATCAGGAACTTCAAAGCTGAAGACTGGAACTTGCCTTGTCCAGTGAGTCTGCACACTGTTAAAAAATAGGGCCAGAGAGATGGCTCAGTGGAATAAGTGCTTCCTTGGCAAGTACAAGGACCTGAGTTCAATCCCCTGTTCTGCCAAAAAACAAAAAACAACAAAAAATTGTTAAGAAAAAATAGCATTCAACTGTTGATCAAAGATTGAGAATCTGATGCAAATTCATCTCCTGGATTTTGCCCTCAAGATTCTGACTGAGCCCAATATTTAATCTGCAGAACGGTCATCTGGGGCCAGAGCACTGCTGGCTCAGTGCTGAGTTGCTGTGCACTCTGCAGTGTTGACTCACCCGCCTAGAATGAGCTCAACTATCGTCAGGCTGCCCTGGCAGGATATACAGTCCATCTCGTTCACGTGAAATCCCCTCCTCAGCGAGCTCTGAGATTTACAGCTGCCCTCATGCACTGCTGCCTCCTCCCCAACCTTGCACAGTCCTTTTAGCCATTTAGGATCCAGCTTCCCATTTTTTCTTTCTCCCTCTCGGTCGGATACCCTGTGTCAACTTTAAATTACTGGCTCCTCACTGCTCACTGGGCACTGTTCCAAGCACTTGACAGGTATTGACTCATTTCCTTGGGATAAAACTGGACCCCACTAGCTGTTGCACATGTCACATGCTCGTATCTACTGCCTGAGCTGTTCACGTCAGTTTTGTATCTCTTTGATCCGTGTGTTGTTTCAAGGCTGGATTTTACAGTAAGGCAGATGGAAAAGGTGCTTTAAGCATTCGCATTCTTAGGTTGGAGTGGAAGACAAAGGGTGGCTCCCCTGAAGTAGGTTACAGTGTGTCAGTAAATTAACCTGCAAGAAGTGTTTGACCACAATATGAGAAAATATATGAAGTGCTAACGTCCCTGGAATGCCTTAGAAATTTTCCAGTATTACTTTACAGATATTTTATAAGTCCTGGCTGAGGTCAGGGAAGAGAGTTTAGTGGGATCCTCTGCAGCCCCACACACTCGATGCTTATCTCCAGTCCTCCATGGCCCTGACTTTGCGGAGGTCCTGTACGGCGGCGGCGGCGGGAGCGGCAAGCCTGGCTCAGCACCAGCACGACGCTCGCAGGAGCCCCGTCTTCCACAGCACCCTGCTTCTCTCAGTTTCACACGCTGTTCTGATTTCTGTGCTCCTTAAAAAACCAGAAAAACTTCCTGGAATGAAGATGTCAAAATGTTATTTTCCTGACAGTGAAAGTTATTCAGGCTCTTTCTAGAGATGTGCAGAGCATTAAAAAGAAGCAAAAAAAGCAAGATGTCCCACCACCCCGCAAAGAAAACTCAAATCAGAACACATGAAGTCTGAGTGGCTGAGGGCCAGTTGGTTCTGCCTTCTTTTCTCCAGCTCATATCCCTCGCGGATCTTGTCACCGCCCAGTTTCACCCCATGCCTGTGATAAGAAGTGTGAGACCAAGGGTGCTCTCTGCACCCAGGGGGGAGAGCACATTAAGTCCAAAGGACTCAAGAAAAACTTTTGCTTTTAGAAGAAAGGCAAGGGTCGGCAGGGACTTGCCCCCTCCCTGCAATTCCTTCTGACAATTCTGAAAGGGAGCCAGAGCTCTGGAACATAAAGGTTTTGGCCCGAATTAAAGCCCAAAGTAGGAATGAAAAGATAGAAACCTCTTGATTAATTCGTCCTCTTCTAGCTGATCTGTAGAAAGATTTTAAAAGATAATATCCTGGGTTCTACTTTCCCTCCCATCAGACCTCCCCTGCACCCCCTTGGAGACCACAAAAACCAAACCTTTATTTCCTCAAGCTATGCTACATAGGGTTTCTCTCTTTTTCGTCTCATTAACTTCACTCCCTCAGCCTCCCTTGCTTTTCCAATGATTAAAGTAGTGGGCTTTTTAAAAAGGCCTCCAATTAGCACCTCATCAGCTCCAATTAGAGGAGACAAAAGCAGTGTAAAGATAAATCAATGAGAGAGGCCGGCACAACATCATGTAATCACTTAAGACAAGCATTGAGCATTCTCTTCGAGACCCACACTGGGCCTATTCACCTTTCTTTCTTCCTTTTGGACGCATTTAAGACTGTTTTGCTGGGAAGACAGGCCTCCCAGGAGTCTCATAATTCCTCATTCAGCGGCTACCTGTTTACAGCTCAGAGAGTCCAAGGACCTAAACAATCCTATATTGTGTGCCTGCGCGTCCTCCGAGCCCAGCTCCCCAATGGTGTGATTTCTGGGCCCGGCTGAGTAAGTTAAAGGCTGGCTTTATACTCACCAATGTTCTGCCTGTACTGTCTTCTAATTACAAGGGAGGGCAACATTGTATTTTTTTTCAATGAGAGTTCTTTGGAGCAGTTAATTTGGTGCCTGTCCTAAATGCCCCCAAACATTAATTAGGGTGGAAGGAACCCTAATTTCCTCAGGAGCTTTCCCCTCCACTTACTTCCCTCATTTTCACATAGGCCTGGACGAGTCTCCATAATGAAATTACCTCATTAATGCCTTTATTCTCCACAGTAACTCATTCAAAACCGACCATTTAGCTTTAATTGAATGCTGTCAAAAGGAAAAAGGTGCATTCATGGCTTTGATTAGCAAAAAAATTTCCCCCCTAAGGGGCGGACAGATTTAAATTATGAAGATGGTAAGTAGTGAGTTATAATTGGGGACAAGCAGCACTTCAGGAAAGCTTAAATGCTTTCAAAGCCAGGGCTGGCCAGTCTGAGGACTATTAACTATGTCCAGCGCCTTGTTTTCTGTATTTGAATTGATGGCAACTTAACTATAAAAAAATAAAATGGGGTTTAATTTTTGTTTAATACACTGTGGGGTTCTATTTACCCACAGAGCAATAGCTTTTCTATGAGCTAAGTCTTTGTTCCCTCAATAATTTATTATTCGTGCTTTCTAACACGAGCTTTGAAGGGCACAAAGCATGTCACTGTTTCCAGGGAAAAATAAAACCTGAAGTACACAGAGCATGCAAGTGGGCGGCTGCCCTGACACTTCTCCAGGGCAGCCCCATCACTGAGCTTGGAGGCATTATTGTTTTTTAAAGTTACAGTATGTTAGGGATTGAACTCCTAGTAAACACCTTTCTCGGCATCTCTCATTTCTACAACAATTCTGCAAAGTAAGATCTAGATGTCAAAAAGCAGAGGCACAGGGGCCTGAAACAGTTACTTAACATCACAGTTAGTGGCCAGCATTGGATCAGAGGTCACCAGGGTATAAACTTGGGGTAAAACATTTATGGTTCTTTGAAGGAGGAGTTGTTTTCTGAGGATATACAGAAAGAAGGTCCATTGTGTGTACATTGGTTAAAACTCAAGTTGTGTATAAAGAGTACAGTAGGGGCCAGGGATATAGTTCAGGGACATAAGTGCCTGCCTGTCAAGTGCAAGGTCCTGAGTTTGATCCCTGGTACTATTGTAGGCAGCAGAGTTAGATAGAAATATTTTTAGGCAGTCAGGCAGTGGCAGGCCCTCAAAAGAAATAATACAGGAAACAAGATGTCTGCAACTCTGGGAGGAATGGAGGCTCCTGCTGTGAACCAGCAGGCCGAACAAATGCTAAAAGAGTAGCACCTAGGATTGATATTCTAAATAGGTAGCAATCTCCTAAAAAGACCCAAGTGAGTCACTAGCCCAACCCCCAAGGGAAAGAGACCTTGTCCCGTATTCATGCCTGCTTACTATGTGACTTGCTTCCCCCATTTGGTCCTGGACCTAATCAACTTTATTTGAGCAATTGTGCTTGTAATCCCATTGGTTGACCATAGTTTTGTCCCACCCCACATCCGCCTAAGCGAGACCCCTTCTCTACCTTAGACCCACGTGTTTTGCCTTATAAAAGTCCTAAAAGAGACAGCTTCTGGGGCAACCTGCTTGGGCCCCCACTTCTGTCCCTCTCAGACAGAAACTTTTCTGTCCAATAAAGTTTTTCCTCAACCTCCGTTTGTTCCTAAAATTCATTCTTCGGTTTTAGAGAACACGAACTCATCAAGGTCAGGTTGGGAGTTTTACTTCCCTGTATCAGTACCACACACACACACACACACACACACACACACACACACACACACCAACAATAATAATAATAATAATACAGTCAACATTACTAGGCAATTCTGTGCTGGTGGTAAGGTCTATTTATACACAAAATGATGTAGCATGTGGGTCATGATGTGTCAGTGAATCATGAATACATCGTATAGGTCTTCTGGACTCAAAAGTGGTGTTCAGTGATTAAGCACAAGGAAAAAGAGAGTCGGGGAGAGAGTGTGAGAGAGGTCTTACCTATACAAACGATAGAAATATATTCATTTATCCAAAAACCTTATACTTGTTTAGGAAAGACAGGACTTACAAATGCAGGTGCTACTCTTTTAGCATTTGTGATGGGGGAGGTAGTAAAACACAACACAACACAATGCAACACATGGTTGTTTATTTAAAATAAGAAACAACCAACAAGGCCGTATGGAGCTTGTTATGACTTGTGTCTGGCTGTACCCCCAAAGCCTCATGGGATCATAGGTGGGGTTTTCCTAGAGGTGGCTGGAGGGTTGGGGAGATCACGCAGCCACCTACGCGACTGCCTAGCAAGTGCAAGGACCAGGGTTTGATCTCCAGTACCACATATCATGTCCACCTTGGAATGTGGAAGTGAATACCTATAATGCCAAAGCTGAGAAGGCTGAGGATCACTATGAGTCTGAGCTGCATTTTTCCCCTCCATGATGCGGCCTGGCCACATCACTCTGCTTTGGAGTCCTTTGACAATGGACTACAACCTCTACAAACTGAGAGCTAGTTAATCTTTCCTCCTTCAATGCTGGGGTTCAGGTATCTTGTCTTGTGATGAGCAAAGTAATTAGACAGGCTTTGTTGCTAGAATGTGAGACAGTGCGGGCCCCTAGGGATCTGGTTCCAAAGTACTACCTCTGCCATGGCCATGGCCTTCACTTTGCTCAGCCTGGGTTTCCTTGTTTGCTCAATGAACATAATAAAACCCACATGAGAGGACGAGATTAGATAACACATGTGAACAGCAGACATATAAACTGTGTTTTAAACTTTGAGAGCATAAGGAAAGTGGGTATTAATAATAATTATTTACTTGAACCAAGCTAAAGGTCTTCTAACTTTGGGAAAGCCTCAGAATACATTGTTTGCTAAAGTTTTGCATTAACTCACATATTTATTATTTGTAGCTTAGAAGGTCTTATTTTATGTAATAATTTCTTTCATTTTTTGCAGAACTGGGGATTGAACTCAGGCCCTTGGCTTACCATGCAAGTGCTTATTCTACTAAGCCATCTCCAGTGATAATAATTTCAAAACCATCAGACACTAAGAATGTTATTAAATACTCCACATTTCTGAGTGGAGGTTATAATGTTTGGGCTACGGCATTAAACACAAATAGCTTGACCTTGTAGAAAATATTAGCAATGGGGAAAATATAATTTTCTACCAGTCACTGAAACTCCATCAGATAATTGGTATTTTTAATTTTTGATCATTATCAAAGCCAAATACATCATTTATATTTTTTCCTTCATCAGCAAAGTAGACTACTTCCTTCACATAACAGTTGTTTTAGCAAGTAAACCATCATGCCAGTGTGAGAACCACCATTCTTCTGGTCTCTGGTGAGTATTGTTGAAATAATCACTATGTGTTCTTGGTTAAGATGTTTATTTGATAGACCTGAAAACAGGAAAATTCATTGTTTTGGAAGAGCGGGGAAACACAGTTCTCCTTGAATCTCCCCAAAGAAAGTTTCTTTTGTGATGACAGTTAAATTTCTCTATTTTAGTCAGCAAAGTGACTAGCTGTCTCTTCATGTATCAGGTGTGCGTGCGCGCGCGCGCGTGTGTGTGTGTGTGTGTGTAAAAATGAAATCCCACCAGGTGGCATAGCTTGTAAGACTTTCTGCCTCCATGACATGATGCAGACACATCTTTTTTTTTTTTTTTGGCAGTACCAGGGATTGAACTCAGGATCCTATGCTTTCTAGGCAGGTGCTTATTCTACTGAGCTATCTCCCCAACCCTGGACAGCACATCCTAAGTGGTACAGTTTTTAAGCAAGGCCTTTGACACCAAAAGAGGACTGGTACAGAATGTAGTTATATACTGCTTCCTACTTTGTTGTTTTAAAAATCTTTTTTTATCTATTCATTTACTTATTTATGTATTTAGTACAGAGTCTCACTACACAGCTCAGACTCGTAGCAGCCCTCCTGGTTTCAGCCTCCCTAGTGCTAGATTACAGGAATAAAACACCATGCCATTTTGGTGGCTGGCTCGGTGGGGGGCCAGCATGTGGTACTTGGAATCAAACCCAGGTCCTTACACTTGAAGTTCAATTTCTACCTCCTCCTCCAACTCTATTTAGAAGAAGGGATGCTGCATATGGAATTTGGTGAGTTCTCAGTGTGGTAGGGTGGGCCTCACATCAAATGATGGTGGGGTTTGGAATATGAAAGAGGGTAATCTGTACAGAGTTAGACATGCACAGAGGAAAATGGTGCCCAGCCACATGGGGTGAGGTGCAGGAATGCATGCACAGGCGTAGCACACAAAAGATAGTGAGCAAACAACTGCTGGGAGACTTGGAGCAGATCCTTCCCTGCTTTCTCTATGGAGCTTGGTTCTCTCCATAGCGGGATTGTGAGATAACAGATTTCTATACCCACAATCAGCTCTCTCTGTTTCATCTGTGTCTCTCTGTGGTACTCGGAGGAGTGAACCTAGGACTTTTGCCCTCCATTCCCAGCCCTCTTTCATTTTATGTTTTATTTTCTAAATTTCAGAGTCTCATTAAGTTGTCATGTTGTCCATTCTGCATTTAAACTTCAAATTTTCTGCCTCAGTCTAACAGCGAGGGATCATTGGCATGCAGGCCAGGCTTGGCCCAAATTTCTGTCTTTAAATTATCCAGATGATTGTATTTTGTTTTTGCAACACTAGAAAATGAATGTAAGTGCTACACAAATATTTTAAGAATTGATTACTTAACCTCATTATAAGTGATAGGCCTCCCTCTTACATCATTGTGATTATTAGTAATACAATCTATCACATGACTCAGGTAATATGCTTTTATAACAATATTGATTTTTATTTGTAGTTGTTTCTCTTCCAAAGATCTTCAAGCAATAGCATATTTTCCTAGATATTTATTAGAAAAATGACATTTTTTCTTAAACGGGTAGAACATTTTTACTAGAAATTGAATTTATTTTATTTATTTATTTTATTATTATTATAATTATTGAGGAAAAAATAGCAATGAGACAGTTTCAAGACAAATTAACAGGACAGCTTCAATAAATCAATACATTGCAAAATGTTTTTGTAATATTTTGATGTCATACAAGGTGTATACATGATATTATATTTACAGACATTATTATAGCAGATGTCTTTAATCAGTGAATGAAGAGAGTACAGCTATATACTTACCTTATTTTTTTACAGCTGAATTATATCACATTCAATAATTAATACTTTCTCCCCTGTTATCTCCCTAGTGTTTGTCCATAGTACTAGAAGCCAACATAATATCTTGTCTAACTGCTATTAGTGCAAATCTTGCTTCTCATAAAATTATGCAAAAGCATGGCATATTTATCCTAACTGTACTGTTTATACACAAACATCATGATTCTTCCTTTGTATACCCCCATTTTTTTTTTTTTTTGGTCTGGACCTGTCAAAGATGAGCACTCCATTGTCATTAAACCAATTTAGATGCCTGAACTCGGCAACACAATGCAACAAAGTCCAGCATTCCACAATAATAGTGAGTTATCTGAAGAAGTTGTTGAATATTGCCATTTAGAGTTCAACTTATTATTATGGTCCCATGTTATATACCTCATTTTTATAGTTTTCTGCTGTATGGTTAAGACCTAGATAGAGCAAGACCTATACAATGAAAGATGTAGCTTTTGTTTCTGATGAGGTCAGTGAAGTCCCCTCAGGGTTTATCTTGTTATCCTGTACCTTACTCTGTAGATCCTTTGTGTCATCCATGTGGATGAGTCATGGCCAATGCTTGACCAGTTTGCTCTCTATGAGAACCTGAGAGAAAGTTTTCTCTCTATGTGACTCTGCCCAGGCAAACTATACATCATCAATCTCTTTCCTCTGTGACTCCATAATCTCCTTGATCAGAAAATTTGGGGCTCAACTGAGTTTCAGGATGTTATAGTACAGGTTCTCTGTGCCTTGAATCTTCACTGACCTTGAAAGGCTAGGGCCAAAATGTTGGCTGGCCTTGAGGCTCTTCTATTTCTCCAGTTTTGATCTGTGAACTTAGTTGTTAACCATCCAGAAGAAAAGCTAATTAGTATCGTGCAGCATATGCCGTTCAGTTTGCCCCAACTATCTGACTAAATTCTTTTTAGTTGTTGTTATACCCTTCTATCTGTATTTATTCTTTTGACTTTCTATAATAGGGAGATTAAAAGATATTTGCACATGTGTGTCTGGCTTATTTTATTTACAAGTATATGTTCAAGTGGCATCCATTTCAATATAAATGCTTCATGTTTATCATTCTTAATAGCTGAGTAATACTACATTATATAGAAATACCACATCTTTTTCAACCATTCCTCATGTGATGGACATCTTGGTTGCTTCCAAGATTTTGCTATCACACGTTATACTGCTATAAATATAGGTACACATATATCACTATGATATAATGTTTTCAGGTCCTCTTGGAAAATTCAAGGCAGGGGGATAGACGATTTGAGTGGGATTTCCAGTCCTAGTTTTATGAGGAGTCTCCACACTAATCTGCACAATGGTTGCACCAGTCTACATTCCCACCAGCAGTGGAGAAGTGGTCCCTTTTCCGAACAACCTCGCCAACATTTGTTATTGATTGATTTCCTTATGAAAGCCATTCTTTCTGGAGTGAGATGGTATCTCAGTGTTGTTTTTATTTGCATTTCACGGATGACTAGCAACGTGGAGCATTTTTTCATATATTTATGCACTTCTTTAATTTCATCCTCTGAAAAGTATGTATTCATCTCAGATGTCCATTTCTGAACTGGGTCTTTAAATTTGAGGGCCCTGTTATATCTTAGTTCTTTATACATTCTAGACAACAGACCTTTGTCTGATTGCTTATTAGTTAGGATGTTTTCAAAATTTGTGGGTTGTCTTTTCACTTTGTTGGCAGTTTCTTTTGACATGCAGAAACTCCTCAAGAAGAGTTGATCCCAGATGTTGATTTTTTCAAGTGTTTCCCATGCAAATAGATGTTTGTTTATGAACTCTTTACCTACCCCTATGTCTTCAAGAGTTCCTCCTACTTTCTCTTCCAGGAGATTGAGTGTTTCTGTTTTAATGTTTAGATCTTTAATCCACTTTTATGTTAGCTTAGTGCATGGTGATAGACCTGAGTCAAGTTTTAGTTTTCAGCATGTAGAAAGCCAGGTTTTCCAACACCATTTAGTAAAGAGGCTATCTTTCTTCCACTAAGTGTGTTTGGCCCCTTTGTCGAAGATCAGATAGCTGAGTGTAATTATAGATGCCTCTGTGTCTTCTAATCTATTCCATTGATCCTCAGGTCTATTTCGTTGCCAATACTGTGTTGATTTTATCACAGTAGCTTTGTAGTATAATTTCAAGTCAGGAATTGTGATGCCTCCTGCCTTGTCTTTATTGGCCAAGATTGCCTCTGCTATTCTAGATCATTTGTGGTTCTAAATAAACTTTAGGAATGATTTCTCTATGTCTGGGGGGTATGATGGTGGCACTTTGATAGGGATTGCATTAAATCTGTATAGCAATTTTGGGAATATGGCTATCTTTACAATGTTGATTCTTCCTCTCCAGGACCATGGAATATCTTTTCATTTTCCGAAATCCTCTATAATTTATTTTCTTAGGGTGTTGTACTTTTCTGTGAAAAAATCTTTGACTTCCTTGGTTAAGTGAATTCCAAGGTATTTCATTTTCCGTGGTGCTATTATAAAAGGTATTGTTTCCCTTTCAGTGTGCTTGTTATCTGTGTAGAGGAATGCTATTGACTTTTGAATATTGACTTTGTATTGTGCTATGCTACTGAATTTCTGTATCAGTTCTTGTAGTTTCCTGGTGGAATTTTTGGGGTCTTCCAAGTAAAGTATCATGTCATCTGCAAATAGTGATAATGTAACTTCTTCTTTACCTATTCTTATTCTTTTTTTTTTCTCCCTCTTTTCTAATGGCTGTTGCTAATGAATCCAAAACTATATTGAACAGGAGGGGTGATAGAGGATATCCTTATCTTGTACCTGATCTAATAGTAAAAGATTTCAGTTTTTCCCCATGTAGGATTATATTAGCTTTTGGGTTGTCATAGATGGCTTTTATCAAGTTAAGGTAGAGTCCATGCATTCCAATTTTCTGTAGGACCTTGAACATAAATGAGTGTTGGACTTTGTCAAAACCTTTTGTGCATCAATTGAGATGATCATGTGGTTTTTAGATTTCAGTCTATTAATATAGTGTATTACATTTATAGATTTTCAAATATTGAACCATCCTTGCATCCCTGGGAATAATCCTACCTCATCATGGTGTATGATCTTCGTGAGATTTGCTGTATTCTATTTGCTAGGATTTTATTAAGTATTTTTGTGTCTATGTTCATGAGGCAGATTGTAATGTAGTTCTCCTTTTTGGTTGTGTCTTTCCCTGGTTTTGGAATCAGTATAATACTTGCCTCCAGAAATGATTTTGGGAGGACTGCTTCCTTTTCAATTTCATTGAAGAGTTTGTGGAGTGTGGGGATTATATCTTCTATAAATTTCTTGTAGAATTCAGCTGTGAATCCATCAGGATCTGGACTTTTCTTTGTCAGTAGGCTTTTTATTATGTTTTGTATTTTGTTGGCTGTTATTGGCTTATTGAGAGTTATTATATATTCTTGGTTCAGTTTTGGTAATTTGTACCTTTCCAGGAATCTGTCCATTTCTTCTATGTCTTCTATTGTGTGAGCGTCAAGATTCTCGATGTAACTATTGATAATTTTCTGAATTTCCACTGGGTCTGTGGTGATTTCACCCTTTTCATTCCTTATCGCATGTACTTGAATTTTTTTTTTCCTCTTTTTGATGAAGTTGGCTAGAGGCTTGTCAACTTTATTTAGTCTTTCAAAGAATCAACTTTTGATTTGTGGATTGTTTGAACTGTTTTTTTCATCTCAATTGAATTAATTTCTGCTCTAATCTTTATGATTTCTTCCCATCTTTGTTCTCTGGGTTTCGTTTGCTCTTCTTTTTCTAGATGTCAGAGGTGCAACATTACGGTGTTTATTTGTTCCCTTTCTGTTTTCCTAATGTGTGAGTTTGTAGCTATGATATTCCCTCTAAAAACTGCTTTCATCGCATCCCATAAATTCTGGTAAGTTGTGCTTGAATTTTCATTGAATTGTGGGTATTGTTGAATTTCTTGTTTAATTTCTTCTGTGACCCATTGATTGCTAAGTAGGGTGTTGTTTAGTTTCCATGAATTTAGTGGGTTTTCCTGGTTTCTTTTGTCTTTTATTTTCAGTTTCCTTGCACTGTGGTCTGATAATATGCATGGCATAATTTCTATTTTCTTGCATATAGCTATGCATGACCTCTGGAGTAGTATGTGGTCTATTTTGGAAAATGACCTGTGTGCAGCTGAAAAAAATGTGCATTCAGCTGTGGTTGGGTCGAACACTCTGTATATGTCCACCAAGTCCATTTGTTCCAAGCTCTGATTCAGTTGTGCTACTTCCTTGCTAATTTTTTGTCTGGTTGGTCTATTTTTTTGAGATAAGGGGGCGTTGAGGTGACCTGTTAAAACTGTGGTCTTAGATATTAGGTTTTTCATGTCCATTAAGATTTGTCTTACATAGTTGGGTGCTCCTGTGTTTGGTGCATAGATATTTATTCCCTTGAATTTTTCCCCTGACCAATATATAATGGCCCTTTTGTCTCGTTTGATCCTTCTTGGTTTGAAGTTGAGACTGTCTGAGAACAGAATTGCTACTCCTGCTTTTGTTCTGAGGTGCTGGGGCATATAGTATTGTTTTCTATCCTTTGACTTTGAGCCTATGAATGTCCTTTTGAGTTAAGTGTTTTTCTTGTATAGAGCATATTGTTGGATTTTGTTTCCTAATCTACTGTGCCAGTCTATTTCTCTTAATTGGT
>PVKA01004612.1:0-38679 GCA_004027165.1 Ctenomys sociabilis
GGCTTTCTCTGCATCAATTGAGATGATCATGTGGTTTTTAGATTTCAGTCTATTAATATAGTATATTACATTTATAGATTTTCGAATATTGAACCATCCTTGCATCCCTGGGATGAATCCTACCTGGTCATGGTGTATGATCTTCTTGATGATTTGCTGTATTCTATTTGCCAGGATTTTGTTGAGTATTTTTGCATCTGTGTTCATAAGGGAGATTGGCCTATAGTTCTCCTTTTTGGTTGTGTCTTTCCCTGGTTTTGGAATCAGTATTATACTTGCCTCCAGAAATGTTTTCTAGAGGACTTTTTCCTTTTCAACTTCATTGAAGAGTTTGTGGAGTGTGGGGATTATATCTTCTATAAATTTCTTGTAGAAAAATCTTGTCTTAAAACCAATAAACAACCAAAATCAAATAACTGTCTGCCTCTGTGATTCTGATATGCACAGTCAGAAATCTGAACTCAGGTCTTAACTCCAGATCTGACTTAACCTTCTAAATCACTAAAGAGACTTTAAAATCCAGATTCTTGGGCCCCTTCCCTTTGGGATCCTCAGTTCATCTGTGTGGGGCTTGGGCCTAGAAATGAGTATTTTTTAAAACCTCCCCAGATAATATGGTCATCAGTTGGATTTGGAAGCCTTCATTGGCCCAGCTAAGTCACATTCATTTCAGCAGCACACATGTCCACATGGTACCTCTGGAGCAACATTCCACATTTTATCGTTCTCACCTTCAACTTTCCAATTTGATCTAGGCCCCCTCCTCTCCCATCTCAGAAGAAGAAAGGCCTGACCCTGCTTGCCAACAGGTATTTGAGGTTCAGGACCAGACTTTTAAATACTAAGTCCAGGAGACCAGCAGTCCCTCCCCAGGCAGCATCCCCAGTGACCAGAAGACTTCCCACCAGCCCTCAAGTCCTAAGCTGCCACCATTTCCAGCACTGCCACCCCAAGCCTAGGCCTTGATCCATGAATCTCTAATAAGTCAACGTACAAACCAGAGCACATAGTGCCTGCAGTAGTTCTGCCCCATCTGCAAGGGATATGTCCCAAGACCGCAGATTATACCAGAATCCACACACACTAAGTTTATTCCTGTACATACTTGACTATGATAAATTTTCATTTAAAATCAGGTACAATAGAATATTAAAAATCATGAAATACAATAATTATAACAAATACTGAAATAACAGTTATGTGAATAGGCTCAAAAAAAATCTCCCTTCACACGCACACATACACTCAAAATATGTTGTTATACCATACTCAGTGTGATAGCCAAGAAGGGTTCTGAATGATTAATAGGCAGGTAGCATACACAGCCCGATACGTGGATAAAAGAATGATTGACATCCCAAGTGAGAAAGAGCAGGTAGCCAGCACTTTCATCATGCTATCCAGCATGAGACACAATTTAAAACTTAAGTGTTGTTTATTTCTGAAATTCTCTTAATTTTTTACAATCTTGATTGACCATGAGTAATTGAAATGGCCTAAAATAAAACCAAGGGTGAAGAGCAAACTACTGTACTGAGCTCACTGTTTGCTTCTCTCTCTCTCTCCCTCTCTATTCTGGTTTACATCTCTTGTGCCCCAAAAATCTCATGTCTTCACAGGTGGGCTTTTGGAAGGTGATTGGTTCATAAGGGCTCTAACTTCATTAAGTGGATTGATCCACTAAGAAGACCACAATTTCACAGCAATACTGGGAGGTGGTGGAGACAGGAAGCAGGGTCCAGCTGAAGGGAGTGGATCCTGGAGATGTGACCTTGGGGCCATATCTGTCCCCAGTCCCACCCTCTCTGGCTCCTTCCTCCAGCTGCTTCCTGGCTACTGTGAAGTGAGCCACCATACCCTTCCACCATGATATTCTGCCTCACAGGCCCTGAGCAATGCAGGCAGCTATACCTGGGTGAAAACCTCTGAAACTGAAAGCCAGAGTAAATTTTTTTCTCCTCTAACTTGCTTACATCAGGTATTTTATCAGAGTAACAGAAAGCTAACTGATACACTCTTGAAGTTCTTTAACATCTCTTCTGTTTATTCTTCCCAAAGAATTAGACATTACAGTGATCTGTGGATACCCATGTGTGTAGAAGCCCAGCTCACAATAATTAAATATTGCAGGCAGTCTGGATGTCCATCAACAGATGAATGGATAAGAAAAATGTGGTGCTTATATATAGTAGAGTACTATTCTGCCACAAAGAAGGATAAATTTGAGTTGTACGTAGAAAAATAGATGTACCTTGAGACTATAGTGTAAAGCAAATAAATCAGAGGTAGAGGGTGAAATACCACATAGTTTCTCTTACATGAGAAATCTGAAGTGTAAATAATTTAAAGAGTGAAATAAAAGA
The DNA here is from genome assembly GCA_004027165.1 of Ctenomys sociabilis. Classification (NCBI taxonomy): domain Eukaryota; kingdom Metazoa; phylum Chordata; class Mammalia; order Rodentia; family Ctenomyidae; genus Ctenomys; species Ctenomys sociabilis. The sequence continues at coordinate 2,364 of PVKA01004612.1, forward strand.
CAGCATGAAACAGGAAGGTGGACCTTTTGCAGACAGGAGGGGAGGGGAGTCTAGGATGCAGGGTCATAAGAAAGAGGAGAGGGAAAAAAAAAACGGAGTAAGACACTTTTTATGCATTGACTTCTCATAGTGAGTGCGCTCATATATCATAAGAATGTACTAAGGGATAATTTTGTCTTAAATTTTTAGAAATTACTTAATAAGTGGCACTGGAACAATCAAACTTTCATTGCCCCACCCTCAGAAAATTAAACTTTACTCAAAATATGTCATTGACGTGTTAAATGTAAAACAAAACTATAAAACTTCTAGGGAAAATTTGATAGAATAATTCCCTGAAGGTCATCCATCTCCTCCTAGCCCAGGAACCTGTGGCTGAGCCACCTTCTGTGGCCGAAGTGGCAGCGCACACTCAGTGACAGATCTGAAGATGCCACACTGCTGGCCTTGAGGGTGCAGTGGGGACCAAAGGCCAAGCACAGAGGCAGTGTCTGAAAGCTGGGGAATGAGGAAGCCAATTCCCCTTGAGCCTCGAAACATAACACTCCCTGTAGCACCTCAGTATTAACCCATCAAGACTGATCTCTTCTTTGTATTTTTAGAGCTTTATTCATAAGTAAGCTATAGTAAATTAAACCCCACGGTGGGAATTAATGCCTATAGTGTGGTGCTTTGAAATACATTTTTAAAGTGATTATCTGTAGTAAATGTAAATTTAGTGATTTTCTTGGAAATAATGAATAACTTTAAATGTCCATTTTTCCAAATTAATGCTGTTTGCACTTAATAGATCATAAGTTGTTTCTTCTAAACTCAAACCTCAGTACTCAGGTTGAATTTCAGTATTGGCATTTTGCAATAACTAAGTGGGTTTGGGGTTACAGTTTGGGCATTCATCTCTAAAACATTTGCCATCATTGTTCTTCGGTGATAGAAATAGGTCTAAAATTGTGTCCTCTTTTTGTCTTCCAGCCTGTATTTGTTACTGATGTGTTTAGCCCAAACTTGGGGTATGTTACAGTACTACTGGTTATCGTGCTTATCAACAGACGATTAAAACTAAAGATAAGATTCCAAAACAAGAGTTGATCCAGCCGTAAAGACTGGACATTGCTTGGTTTGGAAAGGAAACAACAAAAAGAAAAGAGGAAGAATGGGAAGACACAAAAGACTTCTGACCTCGAGGCGGTAAACTTGAGTTCTTTCAAGCCGCCACATTTGTGTAATTTCTTAGAGCAGCAATAGAAACTAGTGGAAAAATCATAGAAGAAAATCTTTAGGAAAATAATTGATAAACTGGTCCTTCAGCACAGTCACAATTATTTCTTTGTGAAATATCTGTTTAGAGGAGGGAGTGAGAAGTTAGACTGAGAGAAAATTCTGCAAACCAAATGTCAAAAGATAAACAGAAAGCAAAAGGTAAATGTCTCACTAAAGCAGATAAGCAGCTGGCAGAGAAATAAGTGAAAAATATTGGTCATTAGCTATTAGAAAAATACTACCTGAGACAGCAATGATATGTCACTGTGGCTAAAATAAAGGATAATGAGAGCACCAAATGCTGGCAAGAATGCAACGCAACCAGGTCAGTAAACCTAGTACTGCTGAAAACGGGGTATAGCCAATCCAGAAAATAGTTTGGCAGCTCCTTTTACAACTAAAAACGGATCCAACAGTCATACTCTTGGGCATTCAACCCAGAAAAATGAAACTTTATTTTTTCACACAGCAACTTATACAAGAAAGTACATAGCAGCTTTATTTGTAATAGCTCAAATCTGGAAACTACCTAAATGTTCATAATATCAAACACTATGCAGTAATAAAAAGAATGAATATTGATATATAAAACTTGGATCAATCTCAAGGAATTCATGTTAAATGGGGAAGAGGGGCCATTTTTTAAAATATATGTATTTCATTTTCCATGTACATCTCATTTGTATAACAACATAGTAATAGATGTGAAGAACAGGCTAGGGGTTACCAGTACTTAGGAATGGGGCATGAGGGTGACTCTCAAAGATTCGAAAGGTAGCATGATAGATCACTGTGGGGACAATGAGGTTAAATGTCTTGACTGTAATAGATTGTTGCATCTAACTGCACATGTGGTAAAATTACTTGTAATAATAAACACACATGCACATATGCATATGGGCCTCTAAATAATTGGTGAACTCTCAACACACTCTGTGGATTATTCCAGTTTATTTCCTGGTCTTGACATGGTTCTCATTATAAAAGATGCTAGCATCTAGGGCTGGGGGTAGAAATCAGTGACAGAACTCATGCTTAGTATGGGCAAACCCTCTTTCTCCAACAATAGCAAAAAAAAAAAAAAAAAAAAAAAAAAAAAAAAAAAAAAAAAAAAAAATCAAGATAAAAGGTGTTAACATTGGCAGAGGCCCATGTAAAGTTTGTTTGGGACTTGCCTATACAGTTTACGGCACCTTTACATGAATCGATAGCTATTTTAAATTCATGCTTTTTTAAACACACACACACACACACACACACACACACACACACACGCACCATGTCCAAAGAAGCAGCATTCCATATCCATGTCTTCTAGTCCTAATCTGTGTAGCACCCAAAATACCTGGTAAGAGCATCAGAGTTCGCCAGTGCCCGCGGAAGCCAGGCATCGGCAGGGAGACATTCACTATTAGAGCTACTTTAGAGCTATTTTCTTTCTACTTCCTGGGCATGCGCACTCTTAACTTTGTCAGCAGGACACACTCCTCCCATGTACTAATTGTCACTTGTGGCCTGAGCTAGAAGCACCTAAGGAGCGAGGAAACTGCCCCACCCCGCTGCCATCTCCGTGCACACCTGCCTCCACATGCTGCACACTCACACGTCCTTTCTTGGCCCTCTAACTCAGGGCTGCCCTTCACCTAGCCGTTCTGCGAGCCTGTTGATGCCCTTGCCCTGGAAAGGCTGTCACTCAGTAGCACAGTGTCCTGTTGTCATCAGGACAGATAGGGTCAGCTCTGGAAGTCACCAGAGTAGGAAAGTGATAACCTTCACCCAGTTCCGAGTGCCCATGGCCACCTCGCACTTATTCTAAGGTCAGGGTTCTTGTCAGACCCAGACCAAGGCCAGCCCCAGCCAGGCTAGCGCAGCCAGGGCTTGTCTTGGAGTCTTTCTGTCTGTCCTTCTGTGCCTCCTCCTCCTCACATCCTCCAAGGTCAGGCAAAACGCTTTCTAGAACACCACTGTGGGTGTTCTGGACATTGTTCCAGGCTCTAGTCTTCTTAGTTCCTGTCACTTTGCTCTCCTGTCCTCCTGTTCTGTTCTGTTCTGTTCTGTTTTCTCAGGATAAGTGAAGCTAACAAACTTGAACTCGAGTTTTAATAACTGGCATGAATCAAAGTGTGGGTGGCTCTTAAGCATAATGTCTGAGGCCTGCTTTGCTCCCTGCCTTACTTCCTCATCGCTGGTACCTTAAGTGAAGGCTACAATGAGTGCTTTAACCTGCAGTGTTAGGGATGTGAATGCAGATGGCTTAAGGAGCACAGAAGGGCTTTTAAGCAGGTCCTCCTGCTGTGTGCTGTACAGGGGACTCCTCCTCACCCACCAGATGACGTCAGGCAGCCAGCTGCTTCCATGCTGCACACTGAGCAGACACTCTCAGTGGAGCTTGTGCTCTGTAACAGATGGATGAGACTGGCGGGAGACAGTTCCCGTGTCTTAGGAAGCTCAGATTAGACCCACCCTCTTCCTGTAGATTTGTTGCCCGTAAGCGGCTTCTACACCGGAGCCACAGTGGCTCTGAACAGCAGTGGTGACGCCAAGGAGCAGCCCCACTCACCACTGCTGTGGAGGAGCAGCCACTCCCTGTGGCCGTGACCTGTTCCCACACGTGTATGTGGGTGAGGAGCCAGAAGCAGGATCCCTAGGACCCTGGAAGCATGCTGAGGGAAGACTGTCCATGTCACTACTGCAATGAGCATGGTGACCTGAGGCTCAAACTTAATCACGGTTTAAATTTTCCCAGGGATTGATTTTTTTTTTCCCCAAAAAATTGGCTCCATGGTAGGTACAGGTTTAGGAAAAGATTAGAAAATGAGAGACCTGCCCTATCTGCTCTTAGTAGGTCAGCTAATAGGTCATTTTGCACCTGGGATTTCAGCAGTGTCACTAAATGAGCTTTATTTAAGGAAGCTACATAGTCCTTCTCCTTATATTCCCATGTCTGTGCTTGACTCCATGGCCCAGCAAATGGAGCTGACCCAGGGAACCAAAGGGTGTTTCTGTGAAACCTGTGGGGCCACAGCCCTGGACTTTGGGGCCAGACAATCAGTGTTCTAAGTAGGTGACAGAATTAGTTTTTTAAGCCTCTGTTTATGGCAGGCATGGAAGACACTCTGGGAGCACAGCACTCGGCTAAGAAAGATTGTGAATTCAAGACCAGCTTGGGCAACTTAGCAAAACACTGTTTCGCAATCAAAAAAAGCTGGGGATATAGCTCAGTGCAAAGGCCCTAGGTTAAATCATCAGGAGCCGAGAAAAAAAGTAAAAAAGATACATTTACTAAATTTCTTACATTTTTATGGCATCATACATTTTTTAATGTTGATATTTGACCTGTATTATTTTTCTACTTAAAAGTAAATGCTAGCATTGAAAGAATAAAGCTAGAAAGGATAGTTATTTTTTGTAAATTTTCAGTGCAAGTTAAATAAAATGTAGTACTGTTCCTTTTGAATAACTAATAGACATCATCTAATTAGAAATATGCATGCTATCTGGGTTCTCTAAGGTACAAAACCAAATTAAGTTTGTACCTCACATGTTCTCACTTAGGGCTTCTCATGCAAATCCCTTAGTACATATAACAATTTCTCCTTGTGGAAGAGATTTAGAAATCACTCAGTTCATCTGTGAATGGCCAGGAGTTGAGTGGATGACCTTATGGGCAGCACCTAGACTGATACGCAAGTTTTCCACTGTCTCAATATCTAACACTCAAGGGCCGACCAAATAACTCAGTGGATTAAAGCACTGCAAGCAGGGGCCAGGGGTCCAATCCCAGGCCTGCTGTGCCAGCCCCACCCCCAGGGCACTGAGGCAGCAATCGAGACTGGGAGTGATGGCATGCATCTGTAATCCCAGCTCTTGGGAGGCTGTAAACAGACGGATCACTATGAGTCCGAGACCCTGAACACTCTTCCCTAAAATACAGAGAAAAATAATCTAACACTCAAGAAGGCCAGATTCTCGAAGTGAATCAGAAGGCTTAGATTGCATTGGTCAAGTGGTTACAAGGATCAACACTCATGAAATTGAGACTGAGGTGGAATTTCCAAATCCTGCAAATGTTTGGCGACAGTTCCCCAGCTCCCCACCAAGCATGAGTCACAGGCTGAGTCTTGGTAGTCTGTGTTCTGCACACTCCCAGCTTGGCCCCGGCACACCACCATCAGTGGTGTTAGAGGGTGGTAGCCTTCCTAGGGGTGGAGAAAGGGACATTGAGAAACAAAGCAGCTGCTAGAACTGCAGTCCAGAGGTGCCCAAGAGATGCTTAGCTAGAGATTACTGTCACCTAGGTGTGATTAGAATTTTCCAGCTGGGGAGAAGTATGGAGATGCTGCTCTTCCTGGAGCTTAAGCCTGGGTTCAGGAACAACAAAGTGACTTGCTGGTGCCAAATTCTACAGATGAGATACATACACTTAGAGGTGATGTTTTAACAGCCTAGCAATATACAAAAATGTACTAGAGAGGCACCACAGAGCGGTATCAGAGCATCATGGGTGAGACTTTATGATACAGTCCATCGATGTAGTGCAGTATGCAGCTCCCGTTGGGCATTTGCCAACTGCCTTATTTTGCAATATCTTTCCATGCTTATATGGTGTTGTGTTGTCAACAGCAACCTGTAGAGAAAATAGATTGGTTTTTATTGTTGTCATTGTTTGTTTGTTTTTTGTGGAACTGGGGACTGAACTCAGGCCCTTGCACTTGCCAGGAAAGTGCTTATTCCACTGAGCCATCTCCCCAGCCTTATTGTTCTCATTGTGAAGGATGCAAGAAAGTTTGAGGCTCTGGAATTCTTATCAGAAACAGGAAGAGAGAACTCAGATTCACTTGTGTTCCAAACACCTGCCAGAGCTGTCGGACCCAACAATGTTATCAGACCCTGAGTCCTCACCGGCATCTACTGTCTTCTTCAGATCCTGGGGCCTTCAACAACAGCAGAACACCTCACCTATTTAAAATAAGCCATTAATGTTAACACAGAGGAGGGATGGAAAGCTAACTCATCATTTTGCACATTGCTCTTCCTTAGCATGTTTGTTCCATAGCCCAGAAACTGGCATTGTTTTTCTTTCTCTACAAAACCTCTGAACTCTCAATAATGGTGTTTGACTTAAAAAGCTTCCTTCAAAGTTATCTGCAATTTCAACCATATATATACCCTCTTCCACATCTAGGACAGAGGCAGGAAAGGGTATCTCATCCACCTACAATCCCTCCAATAAGCTGAGGAGGTGGTAGGACCCTGTGTGCATTTAGGACTCTCAAATCTGCAAGACCCAGTCCTTACTAATACAGTGTTCAGTCTATTATTCTCCCACTTCCTCTTATCTCTGCTCATCACAGACAAGGAGAGATTTTCCTTTGAAAATAAATCCTCTGATGGAACAACAGATTGAGTTGAGAGACCAGCTGCCATCAGAGCTTCAAGACATGGCAAGGGCCACCTCTTAGAAGAAATGGAATAAGGAACAAGGAAGTTGAGGGGCTGGCTCTCCCTTGTAGCCAGTGGTGTTAGTGAGATTGTATTGATCTAAATTCTGGGCTCCCAGGGACCACAGGTCTTGTGTTAATTAGAACTGGATTCTCTTCCCTCTGTAGAAAACTGAGGGCCAATGCAACTAAGTTATTTAGGCCCTTGTACACCTACTAAATGAACTGCAAAGTTAAAATAGCAGAGGTGTCTGCTAGTTGAAAATTGCACCCTGTCCAGCTGAGATGCAGTGGTCCCAGCTTCCTGCATGTGTATGAAGTATATATCCTACAGTGTGTATGTCTGTATATACTTCCTGCATGTAAGTCACCTGACCTTGGCCGCTGTGACCATCATGGTGCTTGTGTGAGGAATTGGAGGGGAATGAAGCTCTGTGTTAATGAAACATCCTGCAGCTCCTCCAAGCAACAAAGATTTTATGGGCTCTTATGTCAGACACACTTCTCAGGCAATTCATTTGAGAATTTCATCTGCACCCCTCACCAGAAAAATAATCAGTTTTTGTCTGGATGGGTTTGGGCAGCTAACGGTTGTCTGGACCTCTCAGGTAGTAGGAGTGAATGTCGTCCCTGGAAAAGTCCTGACTAATATTTATTAACAGCCCTGTTGGAGCATTTGGAGGTCCCTCTTCACCCAAGCAATCTTTTCAAAGATTCTAGAGTTACCTGTCTAGGAAAAACGACTCTGTGATGGATCATCATTATTCTCACAGATACTTCATTTCGGAGCTTCGCACTCTCCTCCATTTTGTGGCACTAAAGTGCTTGTAAGTGCCTGCGACATCTCAGAATTGCATATTACAAGTGAAATCCCATCTCTTAGCGATAAAGAAAATGGAAAGGGGCTGCAATGTCATTAAAGGAATCTGTTTATTAAGGTAGTTGGGATTAAATGTGTTCATTTATACGGAAAGAAGTGGGGGAAGGTGACCCCACTTTGTGTGGCTTCCCATGCTGATTGGCAGCTCTGAAAAATCACATAAAATCAGAAAGACATTTTCCAGAGCATTTTTCCTCTCCCATGAAGAGCACACTTCTAGGCTGTCTCAAGAGATCTGATTACCAAGAATACATTTCTGGGCATAGATGTAGGGGCCAGGCATGGAATTCCCTGGCTGTTGGGAAGCTAATGAGTTGAATGAATCAAACTGTCAACATCTGAAGGCATTAAGTGGTTTGTGGTCCCATCCTAGGACCCTCAGTGATTAGCAGAAAATGGGACCTGAGCCCCCAAGGATAGGGACACTGCAGCTCTGCTAGCATGGAACGGACATGTAAGATGTACACACTGTAGGTTATGTAGTTCATATGGAAAAAATGTAAGTGGCACCACTGGTAATGTGTAAATAATCATACTTGGGATGTATTGGGTTAAATAAGTAATACAGCTGTCCTTGGTATCCATGGGTATAGGGATCCGTTCGTTCTACCCCAGGGAGACACAACGGCAGGAATGAGGAAGCCCAGAAGACAAAAGCTGGGCTAATCTTGCTTCTCATAGAATTATGCAGAAGCACGGCATCTTTATCCTAACTGTATTGTTTATACACACACATCATGATTCTTCCTTTGTATACCCTTTTTTTTTGTCTAGACCTGACAAAGATGAGCACTCCATTGTCATTAAACCAATTTAGGTGCCACAATCCAACACAGTCCAGCATTCCACAATAATAGTGAGTTATCTGAAGAAGTTGTTGACTGTAGCCATTTACAGCTCAACTTATTATTATGGTCCTGCCTTATATTCCTCATTTTTATACTTATCTGCTGGATGGTTAAGACTGAGATAGATCAAGCCCTATATACCAAAAGATGTAGCTTTTGTTTCTGTTGAGGTCAGTGAAGTCCCCTAAGGGTTTATCTTGTAATCCTGTACCTTACTCTGTAGATCCTTTGTCTGTGTCATCCATGGGGATGAGTCACAGCCAATGCTTGACCAGTTTGCTCTCTGTGAGAGCCTGAAAGAAAGTTTTTTCTCCATGTGACTCTCCCCAGGCACACTATAGAACTTCGATCTCTTTCCTCTGTGGCTCCATAATATCCTTGTTCAGAAAATTTGGGGCACAACTGAGTTTCATGATGTTACACTACAGGTTCTCCTATGTCCTGAGTCTTCGCTGACCTTGAAAGGCTAGGGCCAAAATGTTGACTGGCCTTGTGGCTCTTCTATTTCTCCAATTTTGATCTGTGAACTTAGGTTGTTAACCATCCAGAAGAAAAGCTGATTAGTATCCTGCAGCATATGCCGTTCAGTTTGCCCTATCTGACTCAATTCTTTTTAGTTGTTGTACATTTCTATTTGTATTTCTTCTTTTGACTTCTTATACTAGGGAGACTATACGATATTTGCACATGTGTATCTGGTTTATGGTATTATGTCAGCTTCTAGTACTATGGATAACCACTCGGAAGATAACAAGGTAGAAAGTATTAATTATTGAGTCTGTGATATAATTCAGCTATAAAAAATAAGTATATAGCGACACTCTCTTAATTCACTGATTATAGAGACATCTGCATAGTAATGTATGTAAGTATAATATCATGTATGCACCTTATATGATACCAAAACATTACAAAAACAGTTTGTAATGTATTAAATAAATAAATGAAAAAAGTTGCTAAGCAACCTAGTGTCATTACTAACTTCACAAAAGTGTAAATAAAGGACAGTTTTATTGTGAAATTAAAAAATAAAATAAATGTAAATTACATTTTTAAAAAAGCTGGGCTAGGTGGTGCTAGTTTGTCTGATAGGCAAGACTAACTCAACACACAACAAAACAATCCTTTATCTATACTTTTGTAAAGTTTATAACGTACGACCCAAGGTTGTCTAGCAGCTAATAGCAGGCCTGAATCAGAGGCGGGATGTTTTTCTGAGGACTGAGGTAGCTTGTTTGTTTGTTTTAGGCACTGAGGCCCAGTCCTGCCTACACACACTTGATCAATTTCCTAGCTTCCTGCGGCTCCCAACCCACAGGCTCCAACCTTCAGCTCCAGGGCCCAAACAGCACCCAGATCTACTGCTGCTTAAGTCCTTTACATAAATAGTGCTTTTGTGTAGAACCCACACCCAGTCTCCTGTGTACCTCAGATCATCCCTGCATGTCTTACAATAGTGGTTATATCATATACAGCTGTTGCACTGTATTCTTTAGGGAGTGACAATAGAAAAGTCCCTGCATGGGCAGTACAGTCGCAGTAATGTTTTCTAACATTTTCTATCTGTGGTGGGTTAAATCCTCAGATATGAGACCCAGGGCTGGGAGTACAACTGAAATTGTTATCCTTGTTTCATTGTACTCTCTTAAAAATATACACCTACCAGGAAAACTAAAACTTGTGTGCAGCTCGTATTGTTTCCAGTAGGTAATGCTATGCTAGAGAATCCATCAGCTCACAGGGTAGGCACAGAAGGGACTTCAAAAGAGCATTGCCAGCAATGGCAGAGTGGCTGCCAGGGTCCTGTTCTCACAAGCCTCTCAGCCCCGACCCCCAGAGCTTCTCTTGGCTGCCTCTGTAATGTCAGGGTACACCCCATCCCCTCCTGCCCAGTGTACCGAATTCCTCTGGCTGCCACTGTGGAGTCCTGCCTCTGACTCACACATGTGTCGTCCTCCACACCTGCTGCCTGGTGGTGGATGGAGGCTCCCGTCAGGCCAATCTCGGCCTTCGGTTTGCTCTTTGCAAGTTTACGACATCCACCTGGAGCTTCTTGCTAGAAAGTTATAGCAAATCCTTGAGAAATGAAAGATTTGTATTTAAACTGGATTTTATGTAGGCTGCCGTAACACTGAAAGTGCACAAAGGGTAACAGAGAAAATGTGTTTGGGATTTTTCCAGGCTACAAATATAAGAAATCAAAAAGTCGTGACCTTGCATTTTTATTCCTTAAAAAAGGGCTATGGCTGGCCAAATAGCTCAGCAGACTAAAGCACCTGCTTAGGCAGAGCACAGCGGCAGGGGTTCCATCCCTGGGTGCCATGCCGGCCCTGCCCCGGGGCACACTGAGATGGCCATTGAGACTGGGTGGTAGTGTATGCCTGTAATCCCAGCACTTGGAAGGCTGAAAACAGGAGAATCACTCTGAGTCTGATCTGTATAGTGAGACCCTGTAGACTCTGTATTCTATGGACCCTGTACTAAATACATTTAAAAGAAAATGGGGCTTTTCTATAAAAGAGTTGTTCTTGGGAACATATATTAGCTACTTGTTATGTTTTTCCTTGAAATGGAATTGAACCCAGGGCCTTTGCAATGCTAGGCTCTAGCTCTAGCCCTAAGCAAAGTCCCCTGCTCACATTTTCTTCTTATCAAGGAACCAACAATAAACCAGCAGCTTCCAAGCTGCAAGAGGTAGCAGGCATCCTACGCCATTTCTATAACAGTGGCCCTGTTGTTCATTTTTCTTTGGTTGAAATTACCTTGACTTCTGAAAAAAAAGTTTTCCTTTAATAGAAAAAAAATAGAATTACTGTAAATGGAGACACTGTAAGAAATCCTAATAATTTATTGCTATATAAAAATTAGATTTGGGCTCAGCGGGTTTTTGCAATATCTGGATGTAGGAAAAAGTATATTTACAAGGCTTCAATTGAAGCATATACAAAGAAAAATAAGATTTTTCATGCAGAAGCACATTGCAGATTACCCACTTGGGATAACAGTGTCACTGTGAGTCCTGACTGTGGTCATGGGTTAATTTGGAATTTCTCATCCCTGTTATTTAAGCCCCATTTCTGCTGTTCTTCCTCCTACCCCTGGTCTCTAACCTCACCCTGGTCTGTTTGTGTCTGTTTGTTTCCAGCAGGAATTTGTGCACTTCTTGAATTCCTGCTCCATCTACACAGAACAGGAAATAACATAGTACATGGGGGATCTGGCGTGGCTCCTGCTCCAAAGAGGTTCACCTGCAGAGGGTGAGGCTGCAGCATGGGGGTCACTTCAGTACCAAGTGGCAGGAGCTCAGGAAGAGGAGTCCAAGCAAACCCGCCAGAGCATGGCTGAGCCACCCATCACAAACAGGCCAATGTGGCTTGGGACTTTTGCTCTTGTCCTTCTGTGCTTATCTTGGGCATGTCCCATCAGCCCAATGCCTGACTGATAACCTGGCTCTCTGGCGGACTCGAGAGCTTCAGGCCAGAAGAGATTTGGTGGAGGAAGGAGACCTAGTAGGGCCCAGTCTGAGGCAGCATCTTTTGGCTGGGTTCTGAGAAGTGAGCAGACAAAGGGCAGAGCGGTATCTGCTCCAAGTGAAGCCCTCAGTGGAAAGGACTGGATGGGTGGGATGAGAAGGCCAGTGCACCTGCAGCACCATAGGATGAGGCCCGCTACCCCTCTTTGCCACACCTCTCCTGAAAAGCAACCTCCTAAGCCCTCTGTCACCTTGCCCTTTGCATGACACTATGTGTCCGAGACAAAACCCCTGCCTCCTGCTGCATAAACTGCTGACCTCTTTCCAATTCAGCCATCAATAAGGTTCAAGAATGAGAATAAAGAACATGCTGTCAAATTAAGGGACAAGAGCAAGGGACAGGCAGAATTCCCTGTCCTGTCTCCCTTGCAAGCAGGGCCTCCATTCCCTGGAGGAGCTCAGCAAAAACCAGTACTAAATGTGGCAATGGCAGTTTTCTATTCATGCAGGAGATGAATTAATAGTCCTGTCTGAATGAGAGCAGGAGGAGGATGTGAGCAGAGAGGTGCCAGCAGGGCAGCAGGCCACGCCTGCCAGGGCTCCCACACCTCCTCCTGATCTCGCCACGTCCCTGGCTTCTGCTGCCATCCCTGAGCTGAACGCTGCCCTCTTCTGGGGCTGCCTCCCAAGGCGGGAGAAGCTGCTCAGAAAAGCCCTTGAGGCCTTCCACCCCCCAGATCCCCTCCACACATCACAGCAATGCCCTAAGCACTAGTTAAATATTCTTAGAACACAAGACTCCCACCAGGGTGGATTTCTACCTTCTATCCACAAGCCCTAATGGAGTGTCGAAACTTAAATTACCTTTTCTCTTCTGTTCCACTCAGCTATTGTCTTTGTAAGTGTCTTTTGAAAGAGTTCAATGCACCACATTACAGCAATCCACCCACACACATGTTTATAGCAGCAGTACCCATAATACTAATCCTGGAAGCAACCTATATGTCCATCAACAGATGAAGGGTATAGGAAATGTGCTGCTAAAACACAGTGGAGTACTACTCTGCTATAAACAAGGATGAGCTTGAGTCATTTGTAGGATCACCTTGGGCCCATAATCTAAATAAGTGGGACTCCTAAGCTTAAAAAGTAGTGAATGGTTTCTCTTACATGAAAAACCCAAAATATAAATAAAAGATAGACAATAAAAGCAGAAAGATGGATCTTTTGCAAAGGGAAGAAGAGAAAATAAATGACATGGAGAGAGAGAGGAGAGGAAGGGGAAAGGGACAGAGAAATAATTAAGACATGCAACTCCCATGTACTGATTCCCCCAAGAAGTGTACTCATAGGTACTACAAGCAGAGACTCGAAAATAAATGTTAAAAAATAATTTCCCTGGCAGCTGATCTGATCACAGGGTCTCGGGCTCCCCTTGCAGCCTCATGACCAGCTGTCCCACCGTCCAGTGCCAGTTTCTGGTGGCACCAGTTTCATGTGGGAGGGTCAAGACACCATGAGAGCTGGCTTGAGGAGAAGGTTGAATTGCCACCAGCAGCAAAAGTCCCAAAGCCACTAGGCTTCCCTTCCAAGCCAGGGCCACTTCACCACTCCAAAATAAGAACCCTGCAGGTGTTGCTGAGGCTAAAGTGGGCAGGGTTGATCACCACCCCCTTAGGAGGGTTTCCATGACACCGAAGCTCTTGGATGGAGAGTCCCTCAAGGACCGTGAAGGCAGCAAGTTCCCTCTGCCAAGGCAGCTCAGTGAGGGCAGGGAGCTGTCCAGGACTAGGTATCCGGTGGAGACATGGCCACCCACTGTCCCATCAGCCACTCTGGAGGCCTCAGAGAACGTCCTGTCTCCTGCAGGCTGCAGGGGGGCAGGCAACTCGAGCACTTCGGCACAACTTTGTCCTGAAGTTTGTATTCGTCTTGGAAATGGTTCAGCTCATGTCTGTAGAAAGATGCTGTGTGGATCCGTGGTGAACACGGAGACTCTAGTTTGCCTCTGAGCACGCTCCTTTGGGAGGAGCAGTCAGTGGCATGGGCAGGTGGCCTGTGGTGGGGCGCAGCTGTGATGGCCACAGAACTTGAGATTTTTCCAGAGCAGGGAGTATGGAGCCAGGAGACATTCCTGGCTGATGTCATCTTGCTGAAGAAAAAGGTGGGGGGAGGAAAAGAGAAAGAGAAGAGAAAGGGAGAAGGAGGCTGAGGAAGGGAGAGGGGAAACAGTGGGGAAGGCCTGATCAAGAGCTCCTCGGCCCCGGCTTTGCCGTAGGACAGGTCACTGAGGCCCCCATTCCAGGGCCGCTCCTCTGTCACTGCTCTGTGCCCCACACTTCCTGGACCAGTGCACCCAGCGCACCTCCTGCTGTCATCTCCGTCCTTCCCCATGCCTCCTCCTGGCCTCTCTGCCCATGACTTCTCCACCAAGTAAGTGAAAGTAGACTCCACCACACCTGCATACTAAGTCTCCAAAAAAGAACTTTAATTCTTCATTAGAAACATGTACATTAGGCTGTCTTTAACTGAAATGTATTTGCCAAAAGTCAGGCTTTCCTGGTAAAAGATGTGAAGAAATATCCAGCTGTGTTTTTTTGTTTACTCTTATTTGTAATTTTAATTGTTATTTAAGGCTTATTTTTATGAGAGCATGTTTGCAGTGCTGAATAAGTACATGCATCATTGGGAGTTGCCACGTGTACAAAACACATCTTAGTTCTTTTCGAGGCCCCGCCCTTCCTCCTGGCCTCCTCCCTGCATGCCCTGGCTCCCTTCCCATCTTTCTGCCTGAGGAACTTGCTCCCTCAGCCTTGAAACTGTGGTCTCATGAGCAAAGCTGCAGCCAAGCGAGGCCCTGGCACTCTCTGCAGTTTTTCTCCTGCTGCTCTGATTCCATAGGAAGCATATTTGCCCCACCATTTTTAGTTTTTAAAGTCAATTTGACATTGAGTTTTAAAGAACATGGCAAGTATCAGTTCAAGTGTTATATTTTTTTTAAATAAGCCTTTGTAGCTATTGTTATGATTTTTCAGCTCACTGAAGATGGATGTTGAATGCATTCCATCCAAGTTTTATCTCCTGGTGTGAAGGAATGCGCGTGTACACCTGTCCTGTTAAAGCGCCACTCATGTCCTTGTCAAAGTCGAACAAAAACAAGCCAATCAGGGCCCTGGGAGATGGCTCAGTGGAATAAGCACTTCCCTGGCAAGCTCAAGGGTCTGAGTGCAATCCCTGGCTCTGCCAAAAACAAACAAAAAAAGGGCCAGTCTCCAACAAAGACACTTTTATTTAGGAATAAACAAGAGGATGTTCATCCAGGACCCACATACCAGTGGAGGTAGCCTGTGATGTTTCTAGAGCAGAGAAGTTTGGAGGTTTATTAAGGTAGAGAAATCCAGAAAGGTTATTCTGAGAGGAAAGTTGCTTGGCTATTTAAGTATCTGGGGAACTCACAAGCTCTGATTGGCAAGCGGTGGCAGTCACTATGTAAAGCGAGTCTCAAGGTCATACTTGGCAGTTTCCTTGACAGCTCCTAAGTAAAAACAGCCTAAAAGACAGAGCAGGCTGGCTGGTTGGCTTAGCTCTGTGAGTTATTTCTGGACCAGGTATCCATGACCTGAGTGTTTCCTTTTCTTTCCATGACTGTGTCAGGGGTGTGACGGGAGTGATTCTGCTTTGTATAGTGCATGCTTACAGCTCTACCCAAGTCCTGGATGCACAGAGAGGAGCAAGGTCAGGAAGCCCCTGCATAAGGGTGCAGAGTCAGCCTTTAAGACATGACTGCAATACAGGGTGGCAAGTTCCCTCTTGCAGCATAAAGGGCGATTAACTCAGATCCCTGATTGTGCAGGGCAGGTGGCCTTCGCAGGGGCCTTTGAAGGTGAGACATGGCAGAGAACAGAGAGTAGGGAGGAGTGGGGAAGGGGCACTGTCAGGACCTGGCCAACGTGCTTCAGACTTGAGTGTCAGCAGAGGTCAGAAGCAGCTCAGTGAGCTGGGGCTGATGGGATGAGCCCGCCATGCCCATGGAGGCAGCCAGTGTGGAGAGTGAAACTATAGACTGCAGCAGGATGGGTCTAGAGCTACAGAAAGGACCAGAGGGAAAGGGTGAGTGGAGAGCTAATAAGCTAGCGACCGGACTCTGTGTGGCAAGGGACAGAGAAAGCTTCAGAAATATACACACACCATCAGGTGTCTTGTCCTTCAGAGGTAGGACAGAGGAAGTCACAAATCCCTGTGCACATGCCAGACTGGCTGGCAGTGCAGCTGCTGCTGTCCTGGGTACTAACTTCAGGAATGCAGGCTGGGTTTGCAGTAGGGAGATGACCAGTTCTGCTTCCAAGCACATCGAGGTGTAGTCCTATCCAAGCAAGATTACTGCAGTCATTCAACTTCTGTGTACTTTGTGGTTAATCTATGCCAGACATTTTGCTGAAGATGCTTGAGGAGACAAAAGGTGATTCCTTCCAGAGGCCATAGTGTGACAACACCAGATGCACTGTCTCCATGGAGCGGCACATGGGCCTCATCCTTGGCAGTACATGAAAAGTGAGAAGCACAGAAGGGAACTGATGGCAGGGCCTGTGGGTGATGGAGGTTTCCTCTAGGAAACCTCTGGAAGAGTGGCCATCAGGGGATTCTAAGGAAGTGGGAGCTCAGAGACAGCCCGGAGTCAGGGGAAATGCACAAAGAATAGGCCAAGGAAAGAGTGGGACGCAAATCAAAGGAACCAGGCAAGACCACGAAACCAAGGTCCCCGCTCCACCTGGCAACTGAATGTTGTGACAGCTTGAGTGTGTGTGGACAAGTCTATGCAGCTGTCACTCGGAAAGAATCCCACTTCTGCTAATCGCAAGTCCGAGTGCTCTGCCGAGACTTCGGTGTGTGGTTGGCCACAGTTTGAACCACTTTGCACAGGTGGAAGTGATCTCACCTCCTGCTTCCACCAGACCTTCAGCAGTGGTAAAACTTAGTGTTGAAAACGTGAGTGGCCTAGGAGCTGCCTGGGAGATTAGTAAAGCACACTCTGGATGTGCCTGCGTGGGTCCTGGAGATGGACATTGGTTCCACATGGGGTCCCCGCACCTGTCCTCTCTGGCACTGTTGCCCTGCTCTGCTTCCCAACTGCTCTCAAATATCTTTGCTCTGCCGTGCTATCTGCTGCCTGTCTTGGAGCCAGCTGACCATGGACTGAATCCCTCAAACTTTGAGTTGAGTTAACCTTCTCCTCCCTTATACCGTGAGTGCTGGGTATTTTGTGTGTCATGGGAAAGCTGACTGATACATCATCTTGGGACCCTGGATCAGGGATGGCTGCTTTGAAATTGATACATCTGGGGGCTTCCACTGTACTTGAGTGGAAGTACATGACCATTGAGGTCATTCCTTCAAGACTGTTGTTGGGGGTTTGTTTACTTGCATTTTGTGGAGTATAGGCTGGGAACCTGCTAGATGGAGTAACGAGAGAAACATTTTAGCAGAGACACAGGAATAGAGACTATATCACACCATGGGAAGGGGGCTGGGGAGACGGCTTAGTGGAATAAGTGCTTCCCTGGCAAGTACAAGGGCCTGAGTTTAATCCCCAGTTCTGCAAAAACAAAAAACAAACAAACAAACAAAAACCATTTGCTCAGCAGAAAACAATGATTTCCTTGCAGCCATGAGTGGGGGTGGGGTAATTACTCTTCATAGAAGAGTGTGGACCCAGAGACCAGTTGGTATTCTGCCATTTTAACTCAGAACTGTAGGTCAGCATTCATGATTTACTTGAACAGGAAAATCAGGCAGTCTTCACTGGAACAAGATCCTGTCTGCTTTCACCTCTACCCTCTCATTTTCCATCAATCCATAGACCAACATAGGCAGGATTTAAGTCACTTGTAGAATGATGACTAAGTTTATCACAATTATCCTTAGACAGAAGTAGCACTATGCTACAATCAGAGTATGTGTCAAAGACCTGCATTTCCACTTAAAACTTTTCACATGAATTATTACCTCAGCACTTGGATTCATGCTGCCACTGGGAAGTCACATAGATGAATGTGTAAGATGTAGAACAAGTAACAAATGCTTGATTCTGCAGTTTTACTTGTCTTTACTTCAACTCAGGATACACTTGACCCAAAGCCATAAGAAAATGATGCAGCCTTCTTGGGGCAGCTGTGATTGGTTCAGGTGGCCCTGTCTGCAGGCCGGTCAGTGGGACCCCCCCACCCTGCAGTTCATACAGCAGAATTTCTTTTCTGTGGTTTGGTACTTTCTGTGTCACCTTGATCTGAACAACTACCCAGAGGATGTAAGTGGTAGCCTGAGAGCCATGTTGACTGGGTAATCTTGTTTCTTATTGCCAAATCCAGTTGTGTGTACCTGGAATTAGTTTAAAATATTTAATATATTTGACTTAATTTTCAAACCTATTCACTTTAAAAAAAAATACTGAATGAGTCTTGGCATATATGAGGGTTATTTTCTGACATTGCATTTATTTGATTTATAGAGTCAGGCCACCTGGATTAGTTCATAATGAAAAATTCTGGAAGTATCAGCTTTAATATGTGAAGTATTACAAAAGTGGTAGCATTAAAGCTGAATTCATAGAAATGGTTTCTTTGGAGGATCACATACCAATCTGGCAATCCACACAGTAGCTAGCGGGATTTTTTTAATATGAAACATAGATGTCTTTTCCCTTTTTTATATTTAAATAATCAGTTTGTTACATGTGAGGCAGAGAATGTTAGTGGGTCAGTGTAAAGCCTCCAAATCACAGGTTAAAAACCCTGAGGGTGTATGTTCTAGAAACTGGACCATTTCTTGGTTAAACCTCTGTAATATCCAATTCCAGATTGGTCCTCATCACAAGTACAGGCGCCAGAATGATCTTTTTGGTCCACACTGCAGAGGACAGAGTTGTTAAATTCTGATGAATTGTAAATAACCTCATGCATGTCCTGAACAAGAGACAGATAGGGTTTTGCTTTGCTTTGCTTTGTTTTGTTTGGCTTGGGATTTTTTTTGTCTTCAAGATATTTTGGGGGAAGCTTCAACTAAATGAACTCAGTGGACAAAATTTTCCTTTGCACGTCTTAGTCCTTAGTGCTCAGTGCTGTGCACTCACCTGGGAAGCAAGTGATTCTCCTGCTTCCTCTAATCTAGATATAGCCCATGTAATCAGCTCTGCCCAGAATGTGGCTGCATATTGGAAAGACTTCAGAAAACATGTATTAGTCACAGAAGATAATTATGGAAGTGCTTTAAACTGATAATAACCTCATAAGGATATATACTAAGGCCAAGATTATGGTTCAGCACAGAAATTTTAGATTCACAAATATTTAGTGGCTTGTCAAAAATACTGATGCCTATGCCTCATCCAAGATCAGGAAAACAGAAATGCTCAAGGATAAGGCCCATGAATGAAGATTTTGTAAAACTCTCCTACAATGCTGACCCCATTACCGAGAACCTGTAAGGCTTTGCAGTTGGTCATGAGTATTCATCTGTGTCGTCTTATTCGAGTCTTGACCTCCATCTTCTTCTTTTCACAGTGGATGAGCTAAACCTTAGGAGAAAACTACCTAGGCTGTCCAGCTGTTCTGACCCAAAGCTCCTTGAGCTCCATCCAACTCTTACTGTGTTATACAAGGTTTCTAAACTTGACTGTGCATTAGAATCACCAAGAGAACTTTCAAATATCTGGACACCCAGATTGTACCTCAGACCTAATATTTCAGAGTGCACAGGTAGGGCAGGAGCCTGGCATTAGCATTTTTTGAAGGTCTTCAGTGGATTCCAATGTGCAATAAAGTTCAGAATTGACTGTTCTTTGTCGTAAAAGCAACTTGTGAAGGTTGGCATAGCTTCCCGTACATGAATTTTCTACTTAAAAGATTAACTTGGTTCTCTTTTCTAATTCTAATAGTTTGTTCACATAAGTCTGTTAATTAGGGACCCTCTTTGTAATTAATTCATCAATAACAACAGCCACAAAATGCAAAACCTGGTATTTCAAACCAGAAAGCAAATCCTCAACTAATGTGTGTGTGACCTTTCTAGATCCAATGAATTCTTACCATCAATAGTTATCAGTTAAATAAGCAAACCATTAGTCCTCAAACAGAATAGGCAACCTGTTTATTCATTTGCTGCCAGTGAATTAATATTCATCAATATCACGCCCTTGGGCCAAACCCATACGCATACATATCACTTGCCCCCTGGTTAAGTGCAAATACCTCCCAATTAGTGTAATTATGCATTAAAAACATATGCTAATAATTATTTAAAACTGTAAAACATGCCCATCATGGAATCTGTACAACTAAGAAAACTTCGTGTTCCTAGTCAGTATGCTCTGACCTTTCTTTGCTCACCAAGGAAAAGATTGTGTTCTTTTTCACACTATTCACCTTCATTCAGCCTGGGAAATTCAATCCTTTAATACTAAGAACATCAAGTTCAAAAACTAATTTTCTAGAAGTCCTTATAACAAACAAAGACAAGAATTTTAAAACCATCTTTGGGGACAGTCTACCCCCAGTAAAGTACTACTTCTAAGCCTGTGTTGTCTTTTGATAGAAATGATAGAGCACATATAGCCCTTATTCCCTGTGATTCTTTCTAGAGAAAGCAATTTTCAAATCTAATGTGTTCCAGGAATACGACCTCATCACTGTGGCCTGCATTGTGCTAAAGGGGAAAGACGGAGCATGTTCATTTTTTCACAGTCACGTGAGCTGTGTCTGGCATTTGCATTTTTCTGGGTGGAAGAGCCAGGAGATGTTCACGGGAGGAGGACCCGATGTTCCTGTTATTGCACTGGAGAGGTTCCCTGCGGGCTGCACAGCTCCCCTCAGCCAGAATTATAATTCAAAGGAAAAAACAAACAGCATACGTTTCAAAATACATCATTTTTTCAGAAATTTCAAGTAAACAGTGATTTACTGTGAGTTTTTGGCACATTCAAGAGGAATGAGCAAGAGATCAGTTAGAGTAGCAGGTGCTCAGATGTCCCTTGCTAGGGACACACTCAAAAGTGATCAGCACTTTATGAGACATGTTACAAGGATACCAGGGTTCCACATTCCTAGGACACAGCTCCTGAACCCTTTGTCCTGAAAATATGTGTTCACTTCTGCTTCTCAGTTCTTGCATGAAGCCCAAGCTTCCATAGCTGCTGCAGCAAGATCATTCACTGATACATGCAACTCAGATAAAATAAGTCTTTGGGATCCTGGCCCCCACCAGGATCACCAAGAGAGATGTGCAGTTGCACTGACTTTTTGACCAGAGCCTTCTCTTTCCCTTCTCTCAGTGACTCCACTCTCCAAGTTCTGAAGGCCACTGCTTCCCAGGCTTGCCCAGTGTGTTCTGCTACACAGAAGTACAAGGACATTGCTGTCAGAAAACTCAAATGGGCCAAGGGCTCAGACTGACAAGGAAAATAATAACCTTGCCCTTGGAGACTCAAATTCCCTCAGCTTCTGACAAGGAATTTGAGCTTGGGTTGTACAGTAGCAAGGTGGCTTGCCAGGAGCACCTGTTGAACACTTGGTGTGTACATTATCATACCAGAATGGTAGGTTGATGCAAGTAATATATCACTGTTTCACCTGTTTATTTTTACTCTTTAAAATGTGATAAGACTCAATTCAGGGCTGGGGCGAATGGTTCAGTGGAGTAAGCACTTCCCTGGCAAGCACGAGGGCCTGAGTCCTATCCCCAGTTCCGCAAAAAAATAAAATGCGACTATTGCAAATGTGACACTACCAATGTGGCTCACATTATGCATCTGTTGGACAGTCTGAATGATGGCTGCAACTGACTGACTCAAGTCAATGGGAGAATTCATGAAGAAAGAACATGCTAAATATTAATATTGTCCAAAAAATTAATATTGCTGACCAGCATATCAGCTCCTTATCAGTGCTTACCAATTTGTTCCACAACTTAATGGCTTAAAGCAATACTTTGTGACATCATCATTTCAGTAGGTCAGGAGTCAGGGTGTGGTCTCACTGGGTCCTCAGGCTCAGTGTTTGTCACTGATGCACGTAAGGTATCAGTCAGGGCCATGGTCTCCTCAAGCTTCTACTTCAAGCTCACTCTTGTGGGTGGCAGCAGGATTCAGATTGTTCAGGGCTGCTACGGCCTGAGCCCCTCTTGGATAGACTATTCTTTTTTTCCTCTGTATTTAGTATAGGGTCTCACTACACAGATGGGACTCGTAGTGATTCTCCTCTTTTCGGCCTCCTCAGCATTGGGATTATAGGCATGTCCTACCACACCCAGCCTCAACCACCATCTCACATGCTCTGGGGGTGGGGCTAGCATAGCACACTGGGGATCGAACTCCGGTCCCTGTGTCTGCCTAAGCAGGCACCCTGAGTCCCTCGTGGCACTGCCTAAAGGATGCCTGTCATTTCCCTGCCAGAGATACTGCTCCAAAGGACCTGGCACCCTGCATCAGCAGAGCAAGCCAACACGAGCGAAGAGGTATGCGTGCAGCATCTCGCAAGACACCATGGGGGCCGGAATCTTCTTAAAAGCTGCTCAGCACAGGAGGTCCCAAGAGTCCAGCTTGCCCTCTGCTCACCCACCTCTTACTTGCTCTGTTGGATCTAACATGCTACCTGCATGCTGGCTTGTTAATGCATAAGGAAACGTTGAAATGCTCCAACAGAAACTACAGATGGAGAGACCGGAGAACAAGAATAGGAGTGAGCGGATAAAGACAGGGATAGAAAGAAGACATTTCACTGAATATCATTTTTCCACTCGCCCACGTGTGTGTGTGTGTGTGTGTGTGTGTGTGTGTGTGTGTGTCTTTTTCTTAGTGCTGCTGATTGAGCCCAAGGCTTTGTGCATGGTTAAGTACTACACCCCTAAGCTCCACCTCCAGGCCTATATATATGTACATTATCTTCTTTTTAACAAGAAATAGCATGGGAGGTGTTAGGGAGATAGTTCAGCAGTCTAAGTACCTGCCTGACAAGTGCAAGACCCAGGTTCAAGTCCCAGTACCACATGCCATGCCAGCCCTAGAACGTGACATAGTGGCACACACCTGTAATCCAGTACTTGGAAGATTAAGACAGGAGGGTCACTAGGAGTCCAAGCAAGACCCTGTATAAATAAATAAATAAATAAATAAATAAATAAATAAATAAATAAATAATTTTTTTAAAGTATCATGGGAAAATGGAAAATAACTTAGCTCTGTTTCCCAAGTACCCCATATTTGAGTGTTACCCTTATTTGGTAGATAGTGGCCCTTCGTAGAGTGGACTGTGTCTCCCTGGTTCCTCCAGATCTTTGAAGACAGCTCAGGCATGCCCTCATCTAGGGAGCTTTTCCTGCCCCCCCCTCCAGTCTCCAAGAGCATCTCTATGCTCTGTGTCCACCATGCTAAAATCACTGGATTAGCAGCACTGTCCCCTCCCAGCTGGATGCCCCTTGAGGGCAGGTGCACAGCCTTTTGGGAGCTTGTTTTCCAATGTCTCAGGCTTCAGTGGTTGAATGAAAGCCAAGGTGAGTAGGAGCTCAGCTCTCCTTGGGATCCTACCCTGTGAGGAAACAAATGCTGTGGGGGAATCCTTAAGGAATGCACTCAGGGTCAGGGCCTCAAGTGCCTGCCAGCCCACCAGTTGGCACACACCCACTGCCAAGGACCCTGTTGGCCTTTACACATTCAAACATCAGCCCAATATGAGCTAGTGCTAGCCTCCCAGGTTCCCAGCCCCCTGGAATGATGTGAGCTTAGCTCTTGCAGACAACTGCAGAAGGAAGGTGGCAGGTGCCACCTCTCAATGAAAATCACGTTGGACAGATGGTAGCACCAACCCTAGTGAGCAGTGGGCTTGAGGAAGAGTGAAATGGTTGTCCAGCGTCCCCTCCCACAACCCGAGTACTACTAGAGATGAAGGCTTGAGAGTACCTGCAGAAGTGTGCTTGCATAACAAACAGGCTATCAAGCCAGCCTAATTGCTAGGATAGATATTTGCATATATGAATATGTTTAATGGGGATTCGTAAAATTTTTCTCTGGTGGAGAAAGTAACCACTCCTGCCATAGACAGAAATGTGAGCATCAAAGAGCCCAATTAAAACTCCAAATTTTAAAAAGCCCTTAAAATGAACCAAAATTAAATGAACTTTTAAAGGACCAAAGGATGCAGATTTCTAAGGGCCCCAAATGGCAAATAATTCCAGGGAAATCCTATTAATTAAAAACCACCACTCCATGAAATGGCTGTCATTACACTGAAGGTGGTTAATGTCCCATCCATAGTACCTGTGTGGAGTACATATTAGCTTCAGAAGCTGCAGCCATCTGGTAAGGGGAAGCTGTTCTGCTTCTAGAAACATCTAGGGCCCCAAAAATGGTGGACACCAGCTATGGTGCAAGTTTGCCTCTTGCATGGCAGAAAACAAATACTGGTCACAGAAAAGTTGCCAGTGCTGTATTGGAGAACTGCCTCTCGTGAGAGCTACTGAGTTTACCTTCAAATAAGACAGTTGGTTCAGCTAAAGTGACAGAGGCCAGAGCATCCCAGTTTTGTTTTAATGTATATATTTGGTACAGGGGTACCCCTGCAGCTTGGACTCATAGTGACCCTCCTGTTTTCAGCCTCCCTAGTGCTGGGATTACGGGCATGTGCCACCAAGCTTGGTCTCTGTTGTCAGCTCAGAGGTACATGGGGCTTGGCCACCATGACATGTGGTGCCAGGGTTTGAACCCCGGTCTCTGTACCTGCCTAAGTAGGCACTTAGTCCGCTGAGCTATCTCACTAGCCCCAAGCATCACAATTTTGAGTGATTGAAAAGTAGGTGATCTGACTGTCATGAGGGAAGGGAGCCAGCCCTGGGGGACAGTGTGCTTTCCATAGATATGTGCTCTTGGACACAGGAGTGCACGAACGCAGTCTGGGGCTTGGATGTTCTTGGATCCTGGCAGCAGCAAGGTGTTGTCCTATTTGTCTTTTACTTTCAGGAAGGGAGAAGTCACTGGAGGGAGTAAGAAAGTGGCATGCATGTCCTTGGTCTCAGACCTTCCCAATGATGGTCCTGTCTTATCCGTGCCTCTGTGGAGCTCAGGCAGGGTCCTCCCTCCTGGTGTGGAACCAAGAGCCATACCGCCAGTGGCTCATTCTTGATCCCCTGCCCTTAGTGTTGGGGATGTGAGGTGACAGGCCCGAGGCAGTAGGTTTAAGAAATTCTGAAAGTGGGTAGAATCTCAATGATATGTTAAAAACCCTCCTGTGTCCTTTAACTGTCACAGTTCAGTTACCTGGGTTGGTCTCCACTGTGAAGTCACCGCAACTCCCTCTCTTGGACGTCCCTGGCAGCAGTGTGACAGCTCTTCTGTTGTCAAGGCCACAAAGCTCAGGTTTCTTTGTGCCTCCAGCTGTATGTCTGCTCTGTGAACTCAGTTTTAAAAGTTCAGTTTATTTCAGTGTCCCAGCTGTCATGAGACAGCAGGCCCTGCAGGGAGACTCCTGGCCACATGACCCCTCACTGACTCCGGAGCAGAGCTCGCCATGCACCAGGGCTAACTACACGTTTTCTGTAGACCAAAAGCTGCAGCAGACCCATCAGCCCCAGCTGCTGTTATATTCCTGCCCACAGTCACAAAGGAAAGTCACTTCCAAGGGGCCTCAGAGGAGAACGCATGGCTTAGTTTCAAGGCCTCTCTGTCAATTTGTTCAGCCATCTGAGTGCCTTCAATGCACGAAGGCCTGCTCCCTCACTGATCAGTACGTAGTACAGTCGTCCCCTGCTGTCCATGGGGATGAGTTGGTTCATGGACCTTCCTCTGACATCAACACTTATGGGTGCCTAAGTGTCTCACACAAAATGGCATAATATTCACATATGGGGCCAAGGAGATAGCTCAGTGGCATAAGCATCTGCCTGGCAAGCATAAGGTCCCATGTTTGATCCCCAGTACTGCAAAAAAACAAACAATAATATTCACATGTAACCTATTCATTTCTTTCCATGCACTTTAAATTATGTCTGGAACCATTATAATGTCTCATATGTAAGTGCTGTATGAATTGATGTTAAACTCTATGGTACAGGGAATACAGACATAAAGTCTCTATGTTACATACAGATGCAGTTTTTTGAGTACTTTTGATCAGCGGGTGGTTGAGTTAGTAGATGAGAATACAGAAAGGTTACATGCATAACATGTCAGTAACCATGGACACTGATTGAGGGCCCATCTGCCAGGCTCTGCAGTAGGCATATTCCAGGAAGTGGAAGCCCTATAAGGCAGAGACCAGATTGTTCAGCCTCCTGAATGGCAGCGGATTCCTCCTGGGCTGTGTGGCCCCAGGACCCCTCTGCATGCTCTGCCCCTGCGAGCTGCTCTCCCAGCAGTGCCCACCCCTCACCGCAGAGGGGTCGCTGTGGGTTGAATGAGGCCATGTTAAACAGGTGCTCAGCACATCTGCAGCAAACATCATTCAGCAATGAGTGCTCCTGCATGGGGTCAAGGACTCAGGCTGTAGGAAGGAGGGGCTCTAGGACAGGAGGGGGCTTGATAGGGGAGCCATGGAAGAGGAGTGCCTGGAGCTGCTTAGGGGGTCTGGGTGTGGAAGGCTCCCATGTGGCCAATTCCAAACTCCCTTCTTAGCCTTTTCAAGAGTTAGTGTTTGCCTCCCTTTCTCAGAAACAAGTGGAGAGCTCCCCCTCCATGCCCAGGGACCTGTCAGTTCTCATTGTCCTTTTACTTTTGGCTTAATGCTTTTGTTTGTTCATGGTTTAATACACCTGTGCTATTCCATGTTCTGTAGGAAACAGATAAATGACCAAAACACTCCCCAGAAATTGGGAGTGGGTCAGAGCCTCTAGAGTGACACTACTTGTGTTCTGATGGAGGTGATCACAACCTCCCTTCTACTCGCCATGCACAAAATATGAGCAGGCCCTGGGGTCTCATGGGTGCCAGGTTTTCCTGTTTTCTTCTCTGGCAGTATTATATTGGTTAGCCCTGACCTCAGAACACTCTGTCCTCCTCAGACTCTTCAAGAGGCCATTCTGAGATGATCAGCATTAAAAGTGAGGGTTTTGTGGGTATTGACTCCCAGGCAAAAGGGAAACATTGTCCTTCACAGAGGTGTCAGGGGCTTTGCTGGCAACCACTGGAACATAGCAGAAGAGATTCTGTTCTCAGGTGGTGCTGGGAATTGAGCCTCGCTTACCACAGCAAGGGTATGAGCAAGTGAGGGAGGAGCAGTGTGGACAAGATCAGTGTTTCAGAGCCTGTGGTCTGCTGTTTTGATAGTAGCACCAGCCAGGATGGCTGTGGGGCTGTATGAGAAACATGTCACAAAATACACTAAACATTTGCATCTTTAAAAATTCATTCCAGTAAAGGACGTATTGCCATGAGTCCTGCTCAGAGTCCTTCCCCTCACTATGAACACGCTTGTCTCACGGTTCTTGCCGCTTCCTGAGAAGTCCTAGAAGAGCTCTCTCAGGAATGTCTTCAGTTCTGAATTCATTCAAAGTATTTCCATTGTGTGGTCATTTTGACTTTGGGGAGGAGCTTGAAGTTGCGTGGTGCCAGATCTGCTGAATAAGATGATGAGGACACAGTGCCCTGTTTTTCTGAGCCCCTTTCCACTGAACCACACTGGGCAGCAGTTTTCACTGTATTTTTTTATCACACCTCCTACAGACATTCACAGAAGAGAACTTTTCGAGATGCTTTAGAAGGTGTCAAGGATGATAGGATAAGATATTGAAAGTGAGGAAGAATATTTTGAGGGAGGTTAATGAGAGTGTATCTTGTGCTGTGATATTTGTTTTTATTTAAATACACCATTTCATTTGATCAGCCCTTGTCCAAGCTCTTTCATGAGGTGTTTCTATTGCTGCTTTCTCATAGTCTGAAATAGGTTGAGGTTTCACATGAATTTCTCCTGAATGTGAAGTACTTGTACATGTATCTATGACTTTGAGATGGTTTGAGTGTGTCCCCAAAAAGTTTGTGTTCTGGAAGCTTGGTGCCCACTCTGGCCCTGGCAAGTGGTGAGGAGCGCTCATGTGAGGAGACTTGGTCACTGGGAACATCAGCTTCAGAAAGGCTTCTGGTCTCATGCAGTGCATTAATTGTCACAAGAGCAAATCATTAATGAAGGGTGAGTCTGAATCCCTTTCTAGCTCTAATCATTTCCACCTTGATACCATCTGCTTTGCCATGATGTAACCAAAGGGTCCTTTACCAGAGCCCAGGGAGACAGGACTGGCTCGTCTTGGACTTCCAGCCTGCAAAACTGTGAGCTAGATTAGGCTATTTGTCTTATAAAGTATCCAGCCTCCAGTATTTTATTATAGCAATAAGAAATAGATGAACATACATGTGATTCTTTATTTAGAACATCATCCAAAATCAAAGAAAATTCACTTTTAATATGCTAGATAAATTCAGCGATTGGTTCTTATTCATAAAGCAAAGTGCACTCCTGGCTGCTTTTCTTCTGGAAAGAATGACAAAGGTAGATGATTTCTACCGTAGACTCAATAAGAGTCAAGATCCACGAGATGACTTGACCATGACATGGAGTATGAGGGGCAGTGGAAAATCAAAAAAGATGTGTCTTTATGAACTGACACGTGTCTTATTCTGTGCAGTTTGTAAAATACCTGAGATCAGGAGATCTGTAAAGAATAGAAACACACTCAGCTCACAGTGCTAGAGCAGAGAAGTCCAAGAACCAGGTGCTAGGAGTTTACGAGCAAGCTGAGGGTCCTTGTGCTGCACCATGACATGGCAGGGGGGCACTAATACCATCCTAGGGTCCCACCTACATAGGTTCATCTAGTAACAGTCATTTCATGAAATATATAACCAACGTATGACTCTGGAAGTTAATTTCTAAAGCATAAACTTTGGAGGGTGGCATTCCAAGCACAGCAACACAGTGAGCACATATTATTCTCTGTACTGTCACTGTGCTCCTCCAAGGGTACTCGGTGTAAAGCACAGTCCCCTTCCCCACGTTACTCCCAAAGAGTCCTCTAATAAATCGCCAAGATACCCCTTCTCTTGCGGGCCGCTGGATGAGCACGTAAGGCTGAGGAAATGAAGGAGCTGCCCAATGTTTCCAATAGATGGAATGAGTGAGGCCTTGCAGTCTCTGCTGGTTTTTCCTGCACTGCTGCATAAAGAAATGCTTCTTGCCGCCCTGTGAGGAGACAGGACTGGTGTCCTGTGGTAGTGGCTTCACTGGCCTCCCAGAAATGACTTGGATTTGTCTCAGTTGTGTTCCCTGGAATGAGAAAAAACACTTTTCTACATTGTGAAGTGAGAGGAACAAATGTATTTCACAGACTCATGGGATATAAAGCAGGACTAGACTGTCAGAATTGCCTAGCATAAACCTCACTGTATGAGCAGGGAATGGCGACAGACGATGCACTAAGTGAGCGGCTGCACATGCACAGACAGTTGCACAGATGCAGGGGGCACCCTTCCCCAACACCTCTTGCCTTCAGTGCACCCCAAAGCTCACTTAAATGACTTATAAGCCTTCACAGTCATCTACTGACCATAGGTCTCTAATTGGCCATTAAAGGATCCTAAGCACATATTAGCGACAGTCTTCTAAAGCTGACTTTGAAAAAAAAAGAGTGGGAGGCCTGGCCAAATAGCTTAGCAGATTAAAGCACCTGCAAGCAAGCACAGGGGCTGGGGCTCCATCCCCAGGACTGCCCAGCCGGCCCTGCCCCCAAGTCATGCTGAGACAGCCATTGAGACTGGGCGTGGTGGCGCACACCTGTAATCCCAGCACTTAGGAGGCTGCAAACAGGATCACTACAAGTGTAATCTAGTAGTGAGACTCTGAACACCCTATAGACCCTACAATATAAAAAGAAAAGAAAAAAAGAGTGAGGTGTTTAAGTACGGGGGGGGGGGGGCAGTCCCCAGACAGGTGCCTGGAGCCCCAGGCTTTGTGTAGAGTAGTCTTCCCCCAACACCCCAGCAAAACCACTGTGCTGCTAGTAAGTGCTTTTCTAGGGTGCACTTCTGAGAAAGAGATCTTTGGAAATGAATAAATCTGCAAACTATTATTCCATAAAGAGTCACTCAGTAATTGTTGGTGAGAGTATGTGTTTCTATCATTGAGAATGATCGCCTGAAGT
Source organism: Ctenomys sociabilis (assembly GCA_004027165.1). Taxonomy (NCBI): domain Eukaryota; kingdom Metazoa; phylum Chordata; class Mammalia; order Rodentia; family Ctenomyidae; genus Ctenomys; species Ctenomys sociabilis. The sequence continues at coordinate 32,430 of PVKA01004612.1, forward strand.
TGTGTCTGTTGTCCTCACTCTGGCCTCTTCCAAATTCAAAGCCTCTGTCAGGATGAACCTGAGGTTCCTGGGGGAGAAGGTGGCTTTCCCAGGTGCAAAGAGCTCCCTCTCGGGTGGTGGTCTCTGCCCAGCAGTGTCTCCAGGCATCTCCTGCAGCCCACGGGCTGGTGGACAGCCAGCGCAGCTTCCATTCACACTCCAGTTCATTGCTTTGTGGCTCTCTGCAGAGTGCCACTCATTCTGTCATGTTCTTTACCATGAATGTCCCTGAGCAGGCTTAGGGATGCAGCTCAAACCTTGATGAGGAGAGCACTGAGCCAGTCACTGTGGAATGACCACTGCCCCAGCAAATGCCCCTCTTTGGCCTTGATGTCAAAAACAGCAGGTCCTTAAAGCCTCCCTCATCTTAACCCGTGACTGTTGTGAGAGTTAATTTTCATCATGCAACTGCCTGCTATTTCCTAAGTGCATCTGAGGAAAAGCACTTAAAGGGGGAGGGGGTAACAACATTAGGAAATCAAATAGACTTATTACTGAAATGTTGCTCTTATCAAGGTGATATTTTGGCATTGAATTATTTGAGTCTGCTAAGTATCTGTACCTCTTTGTTCCCTCTTTCAGAATGCTAGAAGATGACCTTAAGCTAAGTAGCGATGAAGACGAGAGTGAGCAGGTAAGCTTTCTCTTACATATTGCCATCCTTTGGGTGTGACGTGGTTACCACTGGCCCTGTAGACTGGGCTGGGTATGACCAAGTCGTGGAAACTGAATTGTGCTGCTTTGTGCTCCTGGGCATTGCTTCGTGCTCCTGGGCATTGCTTCGCTAATTACAAGCTTTTGTGCAGTTGGGCCAGCCAGTTAAAGTATCTTGGCCTTCGTTGCCTTTAAAACTTTAATTCTGTGATTATGACAGGGAAATTGGCTAGGATCAAGGTTCTGAGAAGTAGATCCCCCTCCCTTTTTTTCTGGCAAAGCTCACTGGGCTTCTAGAACTCAAACATGTGACCTTCACCTCATCGGTATGCAGCAAGCAGGCTGTAACATTAAATATTGAGAAGTTTTATACAGATATTATTAACACGGAGAAAGCACAGATGCAGAGGTGAGCTAAAATGATGAATAAAAAATAATCACACGTAGTCTAGGCTGTTTGTCTTAAATGATAGATGTGCATGAAATATTCTCCCTTGCTATTGATTTATCAGCTCGAGACATCAGTCAGTGGGGGGTTATAACTACTCTTCTGATCAGTCAGTTAGGGTGAAAAAATATCCACTTAACATTCATCACTTTAACTTCTGCATTTCACTAAATGTTTGTGTTTGAAAACACTGAAGACAGATTTTCCTACACTTCAGTTTCATTTTTCTCATCATCTGCCCCGTGCTTCGTCAAGTACAGATAAACTACATAGGTGGAAAGATTATTCAGAGGTTTATTATGAGTCACTTTTACGTACAAAAGGCTGCAAGTGTGCCCCTCAGCTGAGCTTGGAACATGAAACCTAATACAAAGGCACTGTGGAATGCTGCTGTCTAAACCAGTAAATACAAATAATGCACCGTGAGAGCAAGCAGCGGTGGAATGAAAGTCAAAGGAGCGCTTGCAGGGAGCATGGCCACGTAGAGTGTGGCAGTAGGGTCCCAGAAGCAGAGATTCCTCACCTTGAGAGAGAGGCCAATGCAGTGAGGGTATGTGGGGACTCAAAGAATCTATAAACCAGGTTGGCAAGCAGAGAACACCCCAGAGAGGCAGAGTTGGGGCAAGAGGGGCCATCTTGAGTTTTTTAGGGATTGATTCCCTTGCTCTTGCGTGGTCACACCAGCCACTCTCATCTCAGCACCCGTAGCAAGGCAGAAGAGCTCCACTCCTGGTTGTGGGTCCTTGTCTAAGAGACTGAAAGCAAAACATTACATCCTTTTGTGTTTTATCTGATTGAGGGGTTCAGGTGGGTACAGTATGGATGTAGTCATACCAAATGTGTGAAGTGTGCATACTTCATATTTAAAAAGGAGTCACAGGCTATTTTATTTAGAAAATATTTCTTAATTTGGAAATACTTCTTGAGCTAGTTCTAAGAAATATTTCCAATGAAAACTCAACTTAAACAAACTCATTATGAATAATGTACTATAAACTCCCTTTAAAACAGTTTCCCTTTCAGTTGACTCACTGGCTTTAATAACTGCTCCTATCCAATCTGTAGCCATTGATGACACTGCATTGCGAATATTCAGGCCCAATCCTTTACTCTTGCATTTAATCCCTATGCAATAAAAAGAACTGACAAGATGAGTGATTTGTATATAGTAATCTCTGTTGCATAATTAAGACTCCAGGTGGTTTTTTGTATATCATAGTTTAAGTTACTGCTTCAGAACTAATGATATTAAGTCGTTCTGCTTTGACCTATAATCATACCCTATTCTAATCGCAAAATAATAATTTCCTTACTTTAAAAAAGCCTAATGATACAGTGTTTTTTCTCTCCAAGACCAAAGTAAGATTTTCCCCTAACAGAATGTAGCATGTACACACATGCAACACACGTGCACACATTTCATTTTTCTTTTTCTGACATTGTGAGATGAGTGAACATTCATTGTAAGTGATTTCCCTGGCATAATCAGAATTTGTCCCTTACCCAAAATACTGCAAAAATTTAGCACATACTTCCTTGCCTCAATAAGCACAGCACCTTTCCTTGCATTACACCTGGTTGCCTTTGTGAATATTGCTTCGCTGGGTGCTGTGGCCCCATTAATAAGGTGTCCTCAGTTGCCTCAGGTTTCTGCACCCATTTGCCCTCCAGCTGGCAGCCGTGAACTCCTGGGTGTTTGCTCATGTGAACCACTGCCTCTCCTCCTCCCTGGGCTCTGAGCCATAAAGATAGCAGTCAAGTTCAGGGGTGAAGACTACTGGAGCCTTCCTCCAGGACTCAGAACCTGGCTCTACTTAGTATAAACTCTGCAACCTTGGTCTGACCCGCAACTGCTCTGTGCTTCAGGGCTTCATTTGGAAACTAGAATCAGTGTTAGAACCCCAGGCCTTCCCCTTCCTTGGAATCTGAGGTTGCCTGGCATCTTCAGGCACCAGATCCAGCAGGCAAGATTTGCTTGCTTTTTATGGTTTATAAAAATGATAAAATAGTTGCTCATGGTGGTTTGTGCTCACAGTGCGAGCTACTCAAGAAGCTGAGGCAGGAGCATCACATGAGAATAGGATTTCCAGACCAGACTCAGCAACATAGCAAGATCTCATCCTAAAATCAATTAATAAATTTGTGAGCAATAAAATATGCAGAGAAAGTGTGTGTACCATAAATATACAATTTGTCAAATATTCATAAAACAGTAATGAGCCACCACTCAGATTGAGAATGAACAGCTACCACCACCACCACTCCCGCCCCATCCCCATCACCACCTTCCAGAAGAATAATCACCCTCCTGTGTTGCGGAGCCAGAGTAATTTGTTTACTGTTAAGCTTTGTATCAAGGGGATCATAAAGCATGTACTCTGTATCTGGCTCCTTTCACACAAACATGATTTGTTGGAGTCACGCACGTTCATGTCTGTTCGTTGCTGTATCGTATTCTAGTGTGCACACATATATTCTACTGCCAATGGCCAGGGGTACTTGGGGGCTTTTTAGAACAGTGCTGTTATCAGCATCTTGGTGTAGCTTTTTTTATTGGCATATGGAAGCATGTCTGTGGAGTCCATAGCCAAATGTATGACTGCTAAGCAATATCCCAAACCACTGTCCAAAGTGGTGTACTGATGGACATTCCCACCAGCAATGGAGGAGAATTCCATTGCTCCCCCCTCCTCACCACCTGTCTTAGTTACTCTTCTCTTGTTGCTGGGACAAATACCCAACACCCAAAATGAAGGAAAGAAAGATTTATTTAGCTCACAGTTACTTTCAGTCCATACTCGGCTGGCTCCAAGGCAGAATAGCACATGGCAGAGAGCATCAGTTCATGGCGGCGGAACAGTGCAACAGAGAGCAATGGCTACAGAAAGTCTGTCTCTCTGTCTCTTATATTCCATTCAGGCTCTCTGCCCCAGGCTGGGGGAAGTACTCACACCCATAATCCCAGCAGTACTAAGAACCATAATCCCAGCCTTGGATCACAATAATCCCAGTGGATCATGAGTTAATCACAAACTCTAGAAGTCCCCACCCCATGACTACATAAGGCTTTGGGGGGGACAACTAGACACAAACCATAACATCAGCTATTTTTTTTTTGGATTTTACAAGATGTATATTTTATTTGTGTGTGCGGGGGGTACTGGGGATTGAACTCAAGACTTTGCTTTTGCTAGGCCATGATCTATCTCCCCAGCCCAGCTTGGAAAAATTTTAAACTTACAAATTCTATCTCCTTAATTGTTTTAGAGCTACTCAGACTATCTTTGACATTGGCTAAATTGTAGTAATAAGTACTCTTCAAGTCATCAGGCTATCCATGTTTATGCATATTGATTTGTTCCCATGGTCCCTGTATTGTCCTTTGGTGCCTGAAGCTTCTAGAGAATAGCCTGTATTGCATTTTTTGATTGATTGATTGATTGATTGATTGATTGATTGATTGATTGATTTGGTACAGGGTCTCACTATGCAGCTCAGGCTCATAGTGATCCTCATGTCTCAGACTCTCCAGGGCTAGGCTGACAGGCATGCCTCCATGCCCAGATTCAGTGGCCAGCATGGTACAAGGCCAGCACCACATGCAGTACCAGGGATCAAACCCAGGTCCTTGAGTTTGCCAGGCAGGCACTTAGACTGCCAAGCTTTCTCCCCAGTCCCTATTGTATCTCTGATACTCATAAATTCCCTGCCTACTCTGTCCTTCTTTGTTTTTTGTCAATCTTACTAAAAATTTGTTGACTAAATTTTGGGAGGCTAGCTTTTGGGTTCATCAATATTCTTTACACAGTGGTGCCTGGTTTGAAAACTTAATTCATTCATGATTCTGGTGACAGAATTCATTCCACAAATTAAGTTCATGAATGTAAGTATCATTGTGTAAGTTTACAATTTCACTGATTTCTTATCCTAATCATTTCCTGTTTTCTCTCTCTCTCTCTCTCTCTCTCTCTCTCTCTCTCTCTCTCTCTCTCTCTCTCTCTCTCTCTCTGTGCTTTCTTTAGGTACATAGTTTGCTCCTTTTTCATTTGTGTTGGGAGTGGCTGAAGCTGGAAATTGGTCATATGTGTGAGGGCGAGACAAGGCCTCAGTGCCTAAAGCAACCAAGCTACCCCAATCTTGAGAAGAGCATCCTGCCTGGACAATTTCAGTCATTAGTCACCAGGCAGCCTTGCATCTCATGACACTAATTTTACAAGCATATGAATGAATGCCCCTACTGTTGTTATTCAGGTCCTTTGCCATCAGACAGACAGGCCTCCACCTGACCCAGCTCTTGTCTCTTGTCTATCTTTTCCTCATTCCTGCCACAATTTCTCCCCAGGATACACTAAGAGGTCAAGTCCCTACATCAAGGAAGTTTAGGTTATTAATTAGAAATATATCCTCTTTAGCCATATAAGCATTTAATGGTATTCTCAACGCTACTGTAGCTTTATCCCACAAATTTTGACATGTTTTTCACTGCCAGTCAGTTTAATGAGACTGGTTCATAGATTATGTATAAGTATATGGCTTGATTTCCAAGTGTTCAGAAAACTTCTTTAGTCTTTTATTAGTTTCTAGTTTCATTCTATAATGGTCAAAGAACATATTCTGTATGATTTCAATTAATAGAAATTTGTTGAGGATTTTATGAGGTCTGCATTAGTATGTGTTTTATAGGCACTTGAAAGAATGTGTATTCTTTCAAGTATTGTATAAATATTAATTATGCCATGTTTGATGTTTGAGTCTTCTATATATTTCCTGACTTTCTATTTACTCTGACAATTGCTGGGAGGGTAATAACTGTGGATTTATTTCTGCTTTCCATTCTACCAGTTTTTTCACTTCACATATTTTACAGATCTGTTATTTGGTACATAGGCACTCATGATTACTGTGTCTTGGTAGATTGACTCTTTTTTTTTTATCAATTTTTAATGTCTCAGTCTAGCTCTGGTCATTTTCTTCACTCTGAAATCTACTCTTTCCGCTATCAGTAGAGATACTCTTGCTTTCTTTTGACTAATGCTTAAAACTTTTTCATTCTTTTACTTTCAAACTACCCATGTTGTTATATTTGAAGTTTCTTTGACAGCATATATT
>PVKA01004612.1:38779-81566 GCA_004027165.1 Ctenomys sociabilis
GTGCATACATGATATTCTACTTACAAACACTATTAGAGCAGATGCCTCTAATCAATGAATTAAGAGAATATACCTGTATACCTATCTTTTTTTTAAAGCTGAATTATAGTAGTTTCAATGATTAATACTTTTTACATTGTTATCTTCCTAGTGGTTATCCATAGGACAAGAAGCAGACAGGATATCCTGTACAAACACTATTAGTGCAAATCTTTCTCATAGAATTATACAAAAATACTGCATATTTATCCTAACTCTACTGTTTATACAAACAAAGAATGGTTCTTTCTTTGTATCCCCCTTTTATTTTGTTTAATCCCATCAAAGATGGGTATTCTATTGTCATTCAATTATTATAGGTGCTTGAATTCAGTGAAACAATCCAACACAGTCCAGCAGTCCACACTAATAATGGATTATCCGAAGAAGTTGTTGACTAGAGCCATTTACAGCTCAGCTTATTATTATGCCCTTATTTTATATACTTCATTTTTATATTTTTCTGCTGGATGGTTAAGACCGAGATAATTTGTATTATATTTACTATTTTCCTGTGGATTCCTCTAACATTTTTAAGAATTACATTTTGATTTATCTATAATGTTTTTGTATGCATTATTTTGTATATATTTTGTAAGTATTGCATTGTACAGAAAAGCATTAAGCGTTCACTGGTGTGGGACCAGCAAAATAGCTCAGTGGTCTAAAGCACCTGTTTAGGCAAGCTTAGGCAGGCACAGGGGACTGCAGTTCGATTCCCGGCACTACATGCCACACCAACCCTGCCTTCAGGATGGGCTGAACCAGCCAAAAGGAAAAAGAAAAAGATTCAGGGGTATCATTCTTTTATAAATTTTCTCCTTTAAGTTCCTATAATTGGGCCAGCTCAGTAGAATAAGCGCTTGCCTGGCAAGCTCTAGGGCCTGAGTTCAATCCCCAGTTCTGGAAAAAAAAATAAATAAATAAAAAATAAAAGTAAATTCCTATAATTATTTCCATCACAGACTTGATAACAGTGGATAGCATGGAATTTAGTTTTCTATCTTCTCCCATGAACATGAATCTTCTTCTGTATCTTATTGATCACAATGTCTCTAGTGCATACTGTCACTAAACAGCTTCTAATGTGGAAGTCTAGTCTGCCTAATCCCTCATCCATACTCTTTTTGTCTTCACTCAATTTCCAGCTTCCCTCTGACGAGGATACTACCCTGCTCTTGTTAAAAGTCTCTTCATTATTTGAGGATTTGTTCTTGTGACTCCTTTATGCTCTGCCTCCACCAGAACTACTCCTCCTGATTCACTAGTGATCTCCACTGAGGTCATTGGTCTAGGCTTTCTCCAGTCCCTCGTCTTAGCAGAAAGAACAACATTTTCTCACACCATCTTGGAAGGGAGTCCTAACACTCCACTCTGCTGGTCTGTTTCCTGCCCCTCATTGTTTTTCAGGGTCCTTGACTGAGTGCTCCTTCTCTACCCATTGTTAACTATTGAAACCTTAACATATTTATGCCCATCTCTTTTTCTCCAATTCTACTCTTTATGGGTGATCTCATTCCTTCCAGTGACCTTCAGTTTTTACATACTGGCAATTTCTGGAGTTGGGTCCTCAATTCCAACCTCTCCTCTGAAACACAGAGCTACTTGACTTTTCCACTTGGATATCTTCATGCACTTCAGATTTAGTCTGGGTGAAACCAAATTTCTGCTCTTTGCCATCCCCTCTACGCTAGCACACAAATGTTCCTCTTGTGATCAGTCCCATTTCCAAAGCTAGCACTGCCTGGAGCCCAACCATCCAGGCCCAGAAACATAGGACTCATCCTGACGACTTACTGTTCCTCTTTCAGATGTTCATGTCAACTCTCAATCCTCCAAAATTAAATACTAGTTCATCCGTCTCTTTCTATCCTTACTAGCCTAAGTAAGTCTAGGATAAACCATCATGTTGCTGTTTTGCACTACCTATAAGACAGTCTTCTTTCAGTATTCTTTTAAAAGTGTAAACTAAATCAAGCCAATCTTCAGCCTAAAATATCTGCCTCTTCCAACTAAACTGGATGTTTCCTGAAGACAGACACTTTGGCACAGGAGAAATGCTAAATATTTGCAGAATGGACACATGAAGAAGTGCATAGTGTTGCTGAAATTAAGTGCATAGTTCTTGCTGAAATGAAACATCAAAGATGATCTTTGCCCTACCATTATTTCTTTCACTGAACGCTATGACTTTTCAAAAGTCTTACCCAAATACCAAAGAACAGAACAGACAAAAATGTGAGCTCCGAGATCATACATCACCTATAGATGATTCCACAAATAATCCAATTAAGTAGAGAGAAAACATCTATCCAGTCTCCATGGAAATGCCAATAGCTGCTTCTTACATATGCTCACATCAAGCCATAATTGAGGTTACGATTTATAAGTTATCTCAAATAGAAGTCTCCAAAACCAAGAGGATGGGCATTTCCACTGCCTTCCCTCTCAAAAAATAACAGAATTTGGACTATTGCCTCTTAGAGCTGGGGCTGTGACAATATTTACTTAGAAGTTTGCAAATATTACTGAAATGGAATGATTGTTTCCACAGTTCTTATACTTGATGAGATTCAAATTGGAAATAGGACAAAAGATTTGAGAATCTCTTTTCTTGTGTGAGCAAATGGAGGGTATGCGACAGATACAGCAGTCTTACTGGAGCTCCTTTCTGCAGCTCTTGCTTTCACAATTTCAGAAGCCAGTGGTTCCCTGGAAGCATGGGATGGAATCAGAAGATCTAAGGGAAAAAATGATTCCTGAAGACGTTCAACCTCAAAGGAATTCTTGAACGGACTTGGAGGGCAGAAATGAACTGTACCATATTCCTTCCCACATGGTCGAAAAGATGATCTCTGCCTCTCAAGCCAGAGAAGGCTTGGGAGATTAGACATAGCCACTACCTAGATGGAATCATTACAGCTAAGGCGTGAGGAAAGAGACACATGATTAAGACGTTAAATGGCGGCGGCGAACACATCCACTGCCAGCAGTGTTTTCAAGATGACAAATGCAAGGGTTAGGGAGAATAAGGGGCTGGGCACCCAAATTGAATGGCTACAGCCATGCCTGCAGCTTCTGGTAATTACGTTATCCACACATACTGGGCATTCTTTTCATTTTACTTATATAAATGCATCTTTCTTTTTTAAATGAGCATGGTTTATCCACTTAAAAACTGACTATTTTAATTTCACAGGCAGCTATCATTGGATATAATCTGCAGAGGGAAATTTCCCTGTTGGCCTCATTTACTTCTTGCACAATGAAAGAAAGTTACCTTTTACTCCCCAATCAATATTTAGAGAGCGTACAATTAATTTGATAGCTATCTGGGTCATTAACATAAATCTGCAAGCTAAAGAGCCAATTATTCTCTTATTTATAATGCATAAAGTAATAATCACGTCTGTCAAAAAGAATGGAAAGCCTTCCTGCATCAAGATGTCAAGGCTGTAGGTGAGGCTACTCTGAGCCCCACACTGCAGTTTGTCTCCTAGGGATTTTTAAGGAGGGGCTGAAGAAACTTCCCATCTCAATTCTCTGTTCTTTGCCACAGAGGTCATCAGCTGACTCATACCAGCTTTTGGGTGTGCTATTCAAAGCAGATTGCCAGTTGTAAGGGGAGCACTTCATTTTTCCCCCTTGTTCCTTTTTAATATGAGAATTGAAAAACAAAAAGCAGAGCTTCTAAAACAGCCTCTACAGCCACTGACAGTGTGTCAATCACTGACCACACGAATTAGCCAAATGCAATGCAGGCGTGGAATAAAAACACAGGCGGTTTTTGCAGCCCAAGTCTACTTCCCTAGGTGCATTTTTTCTTCTCAGGATCAGCATAGTTGATGCTGAAGTTCTTGGCCTGTGAAAATTTATTACCCACAGAGTCGTTCTGCATTGAGACAGCCAAGTCTGAATAAATAGAGTCATTGTGTTTGTCTGGGATTTGTGGCCAGAGTTCATCCCACCAGCATGACATTCGCATCCCAGGAGGTTCATAAAAGCCAGCACCCTGGTATGTGCACTTTAATCCTGCCAAAATTGGGTAGAATTATATAAACAGAAGTTGAAGCCGTAATCAGGACCAGGTTTGGGGGGCCAGGCTTCAAAAATCAAGCTTCTCCTCCATGAGAAAGAAACTGTGCTGTCGATGTCATTTGCAGCCAAACAAGAGCTCCACAGTTTTAATATAAATGGTCTGAGGACCTACTAAGCACCAAACATCCTTCTTGGTCTGGAATGATTTGCACATTAGTGATACATTTTATCATAATTTAACCACAAAACTTTTAAGTACACTTTCAGTGCCAGAAAATACTTTGCCCTAAGTGACTATACGAAAAAATATATATTCCTTATATTAAACTTAATAGCAACAGTAGGGAGAAAAAAAAAGTTTGTTTTTATTTTTAGTCTTGCATGAATCTTATACTCAGCTAGATACTCAGTGTGTTCTACTGAGCAATTGGTTTATTTTTAATGTGGAGATACAAGAATAACCATAACTGGAAACTGCTGCTTCTTAGGTCTTTCTGTCTGTATCGGAACTAGTCACATGTCTGAGCCTTCATTCACAATTCGTGAAATTTAAATGGTTAGCAGCAGGATTTACCTGTTTAACAGGCCTGGAGCTTATTTGAGTAACTGTTTCATAAATAAAATTTTACTGCCTCCAGAAACAAATGAATGTTCATTACTTCATGCCACTCTGTATAAATATTTGTGATAAACACAAGCATAAGTTCATATATACACCCAAAAATTATCTTTTATGTTAACTGGTTTTAATTTGTAATACTGAAATGGCCAGCCAACTTAAGTAACACTGAGTAGAGGTATACGAACACCCATAAACACTATTTCCTAAAATATATCTTGGGATCTCCTCCAAGAGACCCAACTGAGGTATACGTAAGTTTGTGTCTAACCAGACAGGCCATGAGACCTACCTAATTTCTGCCTAGATGGCAGAAATCATCATACCCTGTATGAAGATCTGTAAAATGAGAAAGTTATATAAAAATTAAAATATCCAATAAATTTGGACAAACATACAATTAATATACAAAAATGAGGAACAGAGCCGGTGAAATAGCACAGTGGAGAAAGCACCTGCTTAGGCAAGCACAGGGCCCAGGGTTCAATCCCTGGCATGCTATGCTGGGCCTGACCCTGGGCACACTGAGCTGGCCACTGAGACCAGGCATGGTGGCACATGCCTGTAATCCCAACACTGGGGAGACTGAAACAGAAGGATCACTACGAGTCCAAGCTGTGTAGTGAGACCCTGCACCAAATACATTAAAAAAATTAAAATGGAGAACAGTGGTCCTTGTTCTTGCAGAATTTATAGCAGGAGCTACATGTTTGAAACTAAGCCAACATTTTGTTAATGGAGGAAATCAACAGCGCCCACCAGACTCTTCCAGAGAGAAGGGGAGGGGACGTGTATTGATGGTTGAGAGGCGCATGCTTCCCACAGGGGCCACTTGCTGGCAAAGGAAATGGGACTCTCCTTCAGAGCACATTCTGGTTTAACTCGGAGGCACGGCCCTTTATCCCATGACTGCAGTGGGATTTGTGTCCTCAATAGCTTGTTAAGAAGTGTCACCATTGAAGAGGGGCTGCTCCTTGGAGTGTTTGCTATCGCTCCTCTCCAGGCTTGGTGGCCCCAGGATCTACCTGCAGTCATCCAGGTGCCTGATCCTGATACGCAGTTGGAAAGTTTCCTTCTCATTATTTTTCCAAGTCTTCTCCCAGAGGGGCTGTTTATCTCCTAAGCACAGCTTTTCTCAGGGCGCTCCCTTAGCCTGTTGCTTTTGTGTGGAGAAATCTCAGTCATGGCCATTCGGGGCCTGCTGGTCCTTCTCAGTTCCACCTGTCCATATCAGCAGCCAACAGGTCCTGCTGAGAGAAGCAAGACTGTTTTTATCAGCCTATTAGATGGTTGGGAAAATGTCAGACCACAGATGCGGTCATCTCCACACTTGAGAAGTGCAAGGTCTGACTCAGCAATAGTTCTCTTGGTGCCTCTTACTTCAACCTTGGCTTTGTTCTTAAAAGTCCAAGGCTGTTCATGATGAGTGGAGGGGATGGCATGTGACGTGTGATAACACTTTCACAGATAAACTTCTAAGCAGCATTCATTTGAGAAGTGAAAATCCTAACCCCAATAATGACAAAGGTTCCCCTTTCTCTTGTATAATTGCTTTGCAGAGTACGATTAGGAGAATCTTTCCTCACCATTACAAACCTATTTTTACCTTTGACTACTACTGTTTTGCCTGCAGAGAAAAGGCTTAGATGACATAAAAGGCCAGAGTTAGATTGAATGTTCAAGTACAGGCTTTTTAACAAAACTACTGAAGCGTGTATGTTTCTTTCATTTCATCTTTGTGCAAAAACAATGGCACATCTGCATTAAGCAGTGTGGGCATTGGCTGCATTCATAATCATCAACCACCCACAAAGGCCCAGTAGAAAATGTTGGTGATTCTACCAAATCATCAATTCTTTTTTGAGGACTTTTTTCCTGGAAAAAAAAAACTCTGAAGAGTTTTGGCAAACTCAACAAAGTGGGAAACAACTAATCCTAGAATCCACCTTCTAGACCAAGGATAGAAGTCCAGAAGTTGATTTCTAGAAGGAGGTAGAAGAGTGATTATCAGAGCCTGGTTACAGAAATAGGCAGAGACTGGAGGAGGGGAAGAAAGAGGTTGGTCAACAGTCCTAAGTCCAGCTAGACAGGAAGAATAGCTTTTCATGTATTATAGCACCAAAGAACAACAATTAAGGCATGCTTCAAAAATGTCAGTAAAAAGGACTTTTCATGTTTCAAACACACAAAAAAAGATAAGTATTTGATGTGGTAGAAATGCCAACTACCCTAATCTGATCAGTACATATTGTAATACATATCAAAATAACACGCTACTCCCCATAAATGTGTATGATTATTGTCAATTTCAAAATTTAAATATATGTTTAAAATGGAAGTCATTACTGGGCTGTCACTACTACTTGGGCCTTGCAAAGGGTCTGGCTCCATTAGAGTTGCCACGTGAGATTAAATCCACAGAGCAGGCAAGTGTCTGAAGGACCGATGAGGACTTAGTCACTCTGTCCATCTGGCAGTGAGCCTGGGCCGTGATTCAGGGACGTATTTGTCTTCATGTGCTAGGGCACTGGCTCAAACTGAAGGGACCAGCTGGCCTAGACTGGCTAAGAACAACTACACTGGCAACACCTTTGCGCACAGCTTCAACACTATAAATATGGTCATCCGATAACCATCACAGCATTGAGTCTAACCAAGCTAGAATGGTCTAGGAGGATACCGAAGGCTGTACGTAGAGAACTAATCATTTGTTATCAGTATTTATTTTGTTTCTTTGCCCTAAAAGTGTATGCCACAGGCTCCCAGGAACAGACTTGCCCATCCCATTAAGACCTAGAGGTCAAGAAGCCATAACACCAGTCTTTGACAGGTACCCCAGGGTTACCATCCACACCCGAAATTTAATCTTCCACTCCAAGAACCATGAATCTCTGCACATACTACTTACACAGATCTCCCTCCTAGATACTTGGCTGGCATTAAGTTTGAAGGCTATTCTTGAATGTTTGCTATTACTTTGAAATTGTAAATACACACTCAAGCGCATACCTGCACCGCCTTCTTCCCTCTCTCCTTCCAAATAGCCACAGTTGCCTTGCCAGGTCTCTGGTCCAGACTGCAAAGTTTTCTGCCACCCTCATGAGAGCTCTGTGCAATTCTAAGGCAGGTGGGCCGCTGATGCAGGTGTGCCCCTTTGCTGTGACTCCTGGGTGGTCTTTGCTCTACCCAGATAGGAGCCCAAGGTATTTCCTTCCTGTACATAGTCCTGAGGAGATAAGGCTCCAGATAGAAGATATTATTGCCCAGGGGGTTCCAGAAGTCTTTGAAATTAACAGTATGCTTCTGCCTGTGAGTCTTGGGAGCCTACAGCCTTCCTGCCGCTTGGCAAACCCTTTAGGGATGACTGCATACTTCCTCCTGATGGCAGCTCCCTGGTTCTCTGCTTCTTGAGACTGGCAGGACTCAAATCGCATCTGGTCCCTTCCCTTTTACCTTCCAGCCAGAGTCCACCTTGAGGCCAAGCAGGCTGGCACTGGTGTGTGGAGCCCTTCCTGGTTTGGTCCCATTCCTTACTGGCAGTGCTTTCAGAAGCCTAGGGATGGTGACCCCTTTTGGTTTCTTCTGTTGCTCTATTTTTCCTGGTTATGTGATGAGATTTCCTTTTAATTTTTTGTATTATTTTGGAGACAGTCTTGCTGTGTAGTTCAGAGTGGCCTTGGAGCCATAGTATCACCCAGACTGGCCTTGAACTCCTGCCTCAACCTCGCAGTGTTTTGGGAATGCAGATGTGCTCTCTCACACCAAGATCCTTTGATGAGATTTCAAAGGTGGGGGTGGGAGGTAGGACAATTGCTCTTCTTTTGGAAGAGGCACCTGCACTCAGATAAGGGAACTTCGGAGGAGCATTCTCCACATCTGAGGCAGAAGGGAAGGGAAAGGTGAAGATTCCCAGGCTGTTGAGGCTGGCCAGCCTCCTCTTATCCCAGTTCTCAGCATGGCAGAGGTGCACCCTTCAAGGCATTGTTTCTGAGCCCCAACACCGCCTCTGTTCCAGGCTTTCCATGGAAGCAGAAGCCTCTGGGGCCTGGAAGAGGTGGGGCTTTGGAGCAGAGATGGCCACCATGGCGGACCCTGGTGGGGGCGGGGGGACACACCCTTGAAATGCTCAGCATTAGCAACTATGCCTCCCTTTATCCCACTCAGAAGGTTAGGCTCTTCACTGACAATCTGATCTCTACCAAAGTCCCCAAATCAGTCACTTGGTATCAGGATCCAACTTAGGAGATAATGCTCTCTAGACAAACTTCACACATTAATTAGCATTTCTCTCCGGGCAAGTCCTCAATAAATTATCTAGCTCCTAAACAGATCTAAGGAATGTAGTGTAGGTGAGAATAAAGAGTCAACCTTTCTTCAAAGAGGAAAGCATGCCCTAGTTTTTAACAAAAATAAAACTGAAAAAGTAATATCAAATCCTGAGAAAGATATGTTCCAGCAAACATCTTAGATGAAAAATGGTGGCAAACTAGTGTTCGCCATCTCCGGAAATTCCCCGACCACATTGTATAAGGGGTAGGGAAACGCTTGCTGACAGAAAAAGACCTCTACCTCCAGTGATCTTCTGAAGAATGTGAGGAGCCAAAGCTACCATTGCTACACATAGACAGCAAGGCCCACAGGTGAGCAGAAGCCAGGCTAACCTGTGTGGCAGAGCTAGAATTTGGACAGAAAAGCATCAACAGAAGTTCACAGCTCAGAGGACATTTAACAAAAGGTTGTACCCGATCTGCAAGCATAGCATGGTCCTAAATAGACAAAGAGCAGTTGGAAAAGCCAGGAACCTTGTAGGCATTGGCCTGACAGCAGGACCAAAAACTGAAGGAAGTTGTCCTCTGCTGACCCCTTCTGCTCTTTGCTTCTTTTTTGACTAGTTCCTCCACCCCTGTAATGCTGCCTTCTCCCTATGATCTTACTCAATGGCGCTTTATAAATAGCAAGCAATACTTGCACAGAGCAGGCTTTATTAGAGTGGCCAGACAGCCCAGGGTGCCCAGAGCAACCAGGCTTTCTCTTCCTGTCTCCGGCTCCCATCTGGTTAGCATCCCCTTTCACTCTCAAATATGTCCGTGCTTAGATGATGAATTATATTGTCACTGCTGACTCTGCCTGACCCCTGCAGAGATCAAGATGAGGTCAAAGTCTACAGAACAAAATTCTTCTTTGAGAGCATTTCTAGGAATCCAAAAATGCAAAGTACCTATAATTGCACACGAAAAATTAAGAGGAGTAAGCATTTTTTCCTTGGCCCAGCACATATTAAAAGGGTTGTAAAATACTAAGTGGAACTGTACAGCACAAAAAACTAAAAGATACATCGACTGGAATGAAATGAAAAGCCGTGGCATAAAAGCGATAAAAATGAAACATAGCATTTGTTAATAAGCAGAGGAGGATATTAGAGAGAGAAAACAATTAGTAAATGCAAGCCTCACTTTGACACAGACAAGCAAGTGTAAGGTAAGGTCCCTACCTATAAAGATATGACTATACTCAGATGTCACAGCATGCTTTGGCTAGCAGCAAAATATGAATGAACTAAGATTGGCCAAGTGAGAATTACTCCGTTATAGATGGTCCTCATTGTGTGATAGTTTGATTGAGAATTTGTCCTTACAATAGTGTGAAAGCCACTTGTGTTTGGTAAAAACTGTACTTCTTGTTTTAAAATGTGGCCATGCTTCAGTCCCCTCTCAGGATGCTGGGCAGCCAGGAGTCATTGCTCCCAGTTGCCGTAGAGCCACAGCCAGACTGTGCTACTCCACGCAGGTCAGGTATAGCAAATGCATTCTTGACTTAGGGTATTTTCAAGCTAATCTCTCATGCCATATGTGGCAGTGTGCCCCTGTAATTCTAGTACTCTAGGAAGCTGAGGCTAGAAAATCACAAGTTCAAGCCCTTCCTGGGCAACGTAATGACTTAGGGAATGAGCCCTGTCTCAAATAAAGGAGCCAGGGTGCATCTCAGTAAGAAGTGCTGAGTTCAATCTCCAGCCTTGGAAAAAAAATCATGACAAGGGCGGCTTTGTCAAAACAGAACATCTGGCAATAGATGTATAAGCAATTGTACTGCTACAGAATTACCTGCTTTATCATCAGTGCAGCTGACCTAAGACTTTTGATCATAAGCAAGGGTTAGCCACATCTGAGCAAAAACAAGACCTACTCCAACTAGTTGAGTTCTTTTCTTAGAACAGTAGCAAAATACAGATCCAGCAACCTCCAGCTTAAAATCCTTTAGTGACTGTTATTGATGGGTTTTACTCAGTGGCATCTAACACTTTCAGTTCCATGTTTCTAGCTGTCAACTCACTGTCTGCACTTGAATACTCCACAGCCAACCCAGCTGCACACAACCAAAGCTAACCCACTTTCCCCTCACCCAGCTCTGTCCCTGTCCCCACTGCTCACTGAGCTGCACCCCAGGGATCTCTTAGGATTCTTCAGTGAAGTGAGGCCTAGGTCCAGCCTCTGCTCTTGAACCCTCTCCGGTGTAGAGCTTGTCCTTCCACCCCCAACCCCATCTCTCTGATACCTTGTATCTTGTCTTCACATCTGAGCCCTGCTGCTCCTTACTTAATGAGCCCTCCTTAACTTTTCATCTCTCCATTATGCCCTGCCCAAGCACAGCCTTTGAAATTTAGATAGCTGTATGTGTGGGGCATTTTGTGTCTGCCCCATCTCTGGAATGGCACATGTATTTTGTGCATTTTGATGATTGCCTAAGCCAAGTACAGAGCCTACACAGAAGAGGTTATTCTGATGGGCTTCTGTCCCCATACAGGTGCTGTTATGTTTCTATCAAGTAAAAAATGGGCCCACTGGGAGCTACCTCTGGATCTCCATATCATCCTTTTGTTTTAATCCCCACTCCAGCCATATCCAAGAACTTGTTCTGTTCACGACCCAGTTACTATAAGGGTATTTCATTTCCTCTCTGATTTCCCTGCAATAACAGATTGTGACTTGTAATTCATTTAGCATACATTGAAACCTGAATATCTACTGATTATGTTTCCAAGCTCCACGCTTGTTACAATAAAGACAGAGAAAAGATGTCATCCCTCAAGGAGAGCCTGGAAAATTACTATTTCTGGCAGAAAATTTGTTTTGTCTCATAGACTTGAGCTTCACAGTCATTCATGAATGAGTAATGAATGCAGGAAAGATCAATGAAGCCTCCTCTTAACCCTCTCAGCTGATTTCACTGAGAACTGAAGAACAGGGACACTACATGGCAGGAATGATAAGGGATTTAGAAAAAGAAATGGTGGTCGTAACATGCGCCTCTTGAGATCAGGTGTCTCGCCCAGTTTATAGGGAGAAGTTTCTCAGGCTTCAACCCTGGGTCATTTTTTTTTCTTGGCTATTTAGTTCCAGTGCTTATTTCTTTTATTATTTTCAAGCAGTAAAATGAAATAGCTCTGTAAAGCCAATCTTTTTTAAAGAGAGAAGGCAGAAAAATATCTTGGTGGTCTTTCCTTGGCATCTGACATACAATTTTAATCAAATACCATAAGGTTTTATTTTTTCTTAAAGGAATTTTATGAAAATATTTAACATATTCTCATCTGCTTTCTTAGTAGGTGGTGTATTGTCCTCTATAAAGTTTTTAATGAATAGAATAACTGTACATTAGATACCACAGTCAAAATCAGGTATTAAACAAAAAGCAGTGTTGAGTGTATGGTGACACATTGTGTGGCCAGATTGGAAAAGGGGACAATCACAATGACTTTTCTGGTAGCCAGGGATGGGAGGTAGGTCTCTGAGCCACTACCGGACTCCTGGTCCCAGCATCATGTGAACAAAGAGAAGCGGCCCTGCGTCCACATTCAGAGGCAGCTCCTGTTAGCCACGTCAGCAACGTCAGTGCTGCAGAGTTATTCTGGGCAGCCGCTGCACCATCCCCTGAGGTACATCACCCTGAGGCCCCACTCATGGTGGGAGAGCTGCAGAGATTCTTGGGTTCTGTCCATTTGTTTTGCTTTTGCCTTTTAAGTCATTTTCTCACTGATTCCACATCACACGCAGTTTCCCTATCATAAAAGTCAGCAGGAAAAATATTTGAAGGCAGCAAAAAGTCAGTAGACTCAGCCAGCCCTGGTCTATTTCCATGGCCAGGGGAAAGCTCAGATGCCTAGCTGAAGGTTTTTATTGAACTTTTAGTGGAATCTCTTAAGATTTCTTTTAAGGCAGGAAGAGCTCACCTCCTGTGCCTCCTGCTGAGATGATGTTGAAAGCCTATGCTAACAATGGCTGCATCTTCCTCTGGGGGCCTTCTCTTTGCCTTTTTGGTAGTCGACCAGAGTCAGAACCAGAAAGTTGAAGTTCTTTTCAAGTATCACTACTAACAGCAAAAGTTGTCTTGCTGAGTAAGAGGAGAACCCTTTAGAGGACAATCCTGTAAACAATGACAGTCACCTGTCACTGGCTGGGTGCATGCAGTGAGCACAGTGCCAAGCTGTGTGAGAGACACAGGTGCCCAGAGGTAGCCCTGAGCTGCCAGCTCAGGCTTCTCTTCCCTTTCCCTCCACCACAGGTGTCCTCATGGACATCTGAAGATCACTACTTTCCCTCTTGAACTAATCCTGTGACACTGGAGCTTGAACTCACTGAATTAGAGAACAGGGACAGGGACTAGAAATGCCTCTGTTGCCCACAATCACCTGGACATTGGCTGACTGGCTCCATGTCCCATCCAAAGTGCTGGAAGGGCAGTTTAGAGACTAAGACATAGGTAGACAGCCACACGCAAGGCCCATAATAAATGAATGGTAAAACCTGCCCTAGATGTATACTCCTAATCCCATGTCCACATATTTGACCTGGGACAGCAGAGCCCCACTCATTACAGGAGTCCCAGGTAGAGAACCACTACTAGAGGCCGGGCAGACCCTGGCATTAGGATTTAGCCCTGTACTGCTGATGTGTCTCCTCTCTTGATCATATCCCTCCTTGTCTTAAAAAGGCTACTCAGAGGTCCATGGAATGATCCCCTGCTCACACTTCCACTGTCTGGGGAGCAGCAGGTCCCCCTCGCTGCACTATAAGTTACCATTCATCCTGCCCTACCCTGCCGCTGCTCCACCTTAATCTTTCTACATTCATATTCTCTCAAATCACTACCAACTTTCTACTCTACTAAGGATTGAGCATTTCTAGGACAATGATTCCTCCAACTTTTATTTTTTGTCTTCTTGGAGCCCAAGACAATGATGTCCACATGATAGGAGTTCAGCAAATGCTAAACTAGTTGACCAATCCAAAGACATGAGACTATCAACAAGAATGTATTTGACTCTGTAACAGGGCTATAGGTTCACTTGAAGCATTTTGTAATTTCAGGATCCTGTCTGCAAGGTGTGATCAAAACCTGTAGTAGATGTTTAAATCTCTTTAAATATTGCTACATTAAAAATGTGTTGCCACTACACCACTTCAGATTCCTTCCCTCCAGTTTGAGCACACCTATCCCATCCTTCTTGCCACTTCCTGAAGCAGTTCAGTAATCCTCTTTCATGAGTGTCTTTAATTGTGCTGTCATGGCTGCCTCTTTGCCCTAAATGAATTCAAAACATTTACTTCCATGGTCATTTTGAATTTGGGGAAGAGCCAGAAGTCACATAGTCCTAATCTTATTCATCTTTTTCAATATATATAAGGACACACAATAATATTATTTGATAGAAATTGTGTAAATGTTTTCAGTTGATTTAGGACATTGAAATGGCCATAAAAAGACACTTACAAAAGAAGCCTTCCAGAACTACTTCAGGAAGTGACAAGAACAGTGGGATAGGTGTATTTGAAGTGAGGGAAATTGTTTGAGAGGGATTCATGGCAATGTGTCTTTTCTTGTCATAATTTCTTAGTGTAAACATTTGCTATATTTTTTGTTCACATACATATCTTCTCTATTGTATAAATGTGATGAGGAAATAGCCGACAGATTATTCAGGGTCCCTGGTGACCAAAGGCTGAACATATGTATCCTGCAAGGTACAGTGGACCATGTGCTCGCCCCACATGTCCTGGAGCACCGAGGGTCCTCAGCTCAGGCCATGCTCTGACCATCTCCTGGTCACAGATCCTAAGACAGAGAATACAGTGCACCCTGCCTCCCTCACCCTCAGAGTGCTCAGGATAGAAAGCAAAGGAGTGAAAACCACGAAAGGCAAAAGAAAGGGAGTGAGTACAAAGCTGGGAGAACATGATGGAGAGGTGGGAAGGATTCTCACTTTCTTCTTTCAGTTTTTTGTTACAGAAATTTTTAATATATCCACAACTCCACGCATACATCTCATCACTAGAATAAATGGAGAAATAAAAACAATACTTTTTTTTTTCTTTTCACATACAGAATTGGTGAGGCTAACATAATAACCCTTCAATGAGCTCATCACCTGAATTAATAGGCTTCAACCCCAGGCCACCTTGTTTCACGAATATTCCTCTCCTTGCTCCCCCCACCCCCCCACACACACTGCATTTTTCCTTTTATTGCAGGTCCCCACATCAGGTAATGGTCCCTGTATTTCAGGATGATGAATCTCTAAAAGGCTCTTTGTAAAAATTGTCACAATATCATTAACATGCCTTTAAAAACATCAATAATCTCATAGCATCATAAGATTTCCAGTCTGCATTGTTTCCCAGCTGTGGAGGCATTGTCAATAAATCTGGAAAACAAGTCAAACATTGCATGTTCATTGGGAAGGAAGAGACAAAGGAACCAAAAGTGATCCTTTTCTACAGGAAGGAGAAATCAACAGAGGAGAATTTTTTCCCAGAATAAGGACAAAAGGGCTTGGCTTTTCTGAGACCCCATCCAGGCTCACCAGGTGGGGTCTGCCACCTGCCAAGCTTGCCCCTTGTAGCAGGCAGGCATTACCAGTGGTTCCTTCAGTTCTTTGAGAATGTTGGCTTCGTAGCATGACTGGATCTTACCTGCTGTGTTGCAGGTAGTTCAAAACTTGGCCACACAACAAAAATTCGTGTAACACAAGTTGTTTCAAGTGTTGATTGAACACATAATTTAAAAGTCAGAATATTAAATAAACATCTCTGCCCTTTCTTCCAGCAGGCCGCCCAGAGAACGGCTCTCCGCACGCTATCTGACAGGTACATTTTGTCATTTTTATGAACTATAAATTGCTTTATGAAACATTGAGCCCTATTTATTGTAGCATATAATTCATAATCGGATTTTGTCCCTGAAGTATCTGTGAACCAGGATGTTAAACATTTTGCATGCTTGGGTTTGTCATGCATGTGTGGAGTTTATTACCGCAAAACTCTCCTTGTTGTATTTCACATAAAGTACGCAGAATCCCTCATTGGGCAATGAAACAAGAAACTTGAGGGGAAAGGCCTGGATGGAGCAGTAAATTCTGAACTTTGGAATTGGCTGAGCTCTAAGCTCATTTTTCAGCAATAAGTACTTCATTTATTTTGAGATGCTTTCTTCTCTCTTCTCCTATCATTTCACCAGCAGCAATCTGTCTTCTGATAGGATTCTCTCTTCAAAGATTTTATTCCTGCAACACAGCATCTCCTGCTCCTGGCCTCTTAACTTCTCACTCCCTGCTTCTTTGGCCTGTTTCTCCTGACCTGTGTTGTTGAATGCGACATGCAAGCCTAACCAAAACTGTAATTCATACTCTGCTTTGCTTAAAAGGCTGCAGAAAATGTGTGTGTTGGAGATCTATCAGGAGGCAAAGATGAAGCCCCTACATAGCCCCTGAGGGAAGTGCTGGCAGGGTGAGGCCACATCCCCCAGCCAGAAGCAGCATCTCAGCAACAGCTAGTCTTCACCCCTTCCTTCCTGGTTCCCCTCCTGTGTAGCATGAGCAATCCCTGGCTGTGTAAGCCAGCTCAGTTCAGCACTTTTCCAGGGTAAAACCTGTTACTTAGGTGAAGTACCAGTGTATATGAGTGCAAGGTATTTCCTATACAGTGGCGGGCTGAACTTGAGCGCATTTGTTTCTACTAAAAAGCCTTCCCGTGACAACCACACAAGCCCGCCCGTGCCGCGTGGTGGGCACGTGATCCAGAATTGCGTCTGGGATTTTCAGAAAAGCTGAGAACTGTGCTGCTTCTGAATCTGTTGGTAGAAAGGAGAGGGGCTCTGGGTCAAAACTCATTTAAAATGTGACACGATAATTCTTTTCCTAGTCATATTTCTTTTTCTCCTTTTGACTGCTCCTCTCCAGTAAGTGAGTCTTTCTGCTTATAACACTTTGTCATTGCTAACAAATATAAGGTTTCTTTCCAGAGCACTGGAAATGTTTTAAATTTAGATGATGGTGAGGTTTTCACCTTTTAGTATATTAAGGGAAACATTATTATATGAAAAACTACTGAACTGCACCTTTTAATGGGATGAATGTCATAGTCTACAAATTGTACTTTAATAAAGCTGCATGTACACATTCATGACACAACTTTGGGTGGTGAACCAAAACCTATTTTAGGAAAATATGGACTGTCTTTATACAGGTATGTCCCTTTAAAGAGCCATACAAAAATACTTCCTCAGAAAATGCGACTGATATACTCAGAGGATTCTTCCCAGATGACATATGACTTAGTCCCGGAGAGAAAATGTGTATGATTTTAATAATGAGCACTGCCATTCCCTTGACTCTTCCGCTGTTCTCACTAAAATCCCTTGTTAAGCCCACTTCCTGTCTAGAAACAGAATTTACTCATTGGTACGACTTACCTTACAAATTTTTCTGTTCTTCAATATAATAGGTTGTGGTCCCTTCTTGCTCCCAACAGTGTTTTTGTTCAAAACTGGGGCAGTTTGGCTCATTTCAAATGAATGGTTTTGTCCACCATACATACTGGTTGCAGGCAGCTACCTTCCCGGCACTTTTCTCCTCTGCTTCCCATAAATACAGGACCACAGAAGTAATTCCCATAAGGGTTAGTGTTTTTTAATCATTTGGAAATAACAACCCAAAATAAGGACCTAAAAACACCAGCTAGATTCATCTGATTCATGTTTTAGTACTTTGAAGTAAACCCGTATCTTCTAGAAAAATGAGTCATGTGGCAGGGGTCCAACCCCTGAATGACTGGCCTGAGGCTCTGTCTGTCACAGGAACCACGGAGTAGGAGTGGAATCAAGTAAAAAAACCCCTTGGGCGAGGGCCTTCCTGAGGCAGGGTTCTGGCCCTTGTATTAATCTTTCCTACATTCATTCACATGAACTATTCTGGTTGCAGAAACTATTGTTAGTTCAGGCTGCTATCACCTATTTCTATAAAATGCCATAGTGATTAAGCAATACTTTCATTTTTGCTGTAGAAAAAGAGAAAAAAAGGCATTTTTTCAGACCTCAAAGTGTGCCTCATGAGTTCTGTGACATTGGACCAGAACAGCAAAGACCTCCATTGGTTGGAGCTGTACAAGGTGCTCCTCACCCCCTTCCAAGCCTCACGGCCCTGCACTTTGGCTCCCTGTGTCCCAGCCCTTTTCCACTTTGATTTCTCTTGAACACCCACAAGTGAATGCAAAGGTATTTATACAGGAGTGAGCCGTTGATTGCAGGTGTGCACTTGACAGAGCATGGTTATGCTGGCTCTGCTAGGGCCAGGTGTGAACGGCCCTTCCAGGACAGTGGTTGTGGGTGGCTTTACCATAGAGAATCCTGCCTTCGAGCCTGGAGACTTGACCAGAGAGGTGGCCAGCAGGGAAAGGAAAGGGATGAACTTCCATCCTGTTCCAAGTGCAGGAAGGACCCACCCTGGGCTTTGGAGGACAGAGAGGGTCCAGATGTCTCTGAAAGTCATTCTTGTCTATCA
This sequence comes from Ctenomys sociabilis, assembly GCA_004027165.1. Taxonomy (NCBI): domain Eukaryota; kingdom Metazoa; phylum Chordata; class Mammalia; order Rodentia; family Ctenomyidae; genus Ctenomys; species Ctenomys sociabilis. The sequence goes on from PVKA01004612.1 coordinate 57,307, forward strand.
GTCTTTTCATTTCTCCAAGGTTTCCTAGTTGATTTTCTAAACAGGCTTTTTTTTTTTTTTTTTTTTTTTTTTTTTGCGGAACCAGGGATTGAACTCAGGCTCTTGCACTTGCCAGGAAAGCGGTTATTCCACTGAACCATCTCCCCGGCCCCAACTGAGCCATCTCCCCAGCCCCTAAATAGGAATTTTAGCACAAATCTAAGGTCTGGTACTTCAGATTGCACTTTTTTATTAAATTTATCTTTAACTTATATAGAAAAACATGAAAGTGTACATATTCATGTGATCTGCCCATGTGCCTAGACTGTGAGATGTGTATATCAAGTTAAACATATGTTTCTTTGTTTATCACTTATGTTAAAGCCATTTAGAATCCTTCCTTCGGGCCTTTGAGAGCGCAGTACCTGCAGTCACCCTACCCCACAGTAGGGCACGGAACCTCTGACTCTAATCTAACTGCACCTAGTTACTCATCGACCAACCAGGCTATGCTTTAGAGCACAGGAAGCTTTGCAATCAATACACAATCTAAAAAAATTAAAACTACATATTTCTCGCCCCTAATTTTGAAAGCCATCTATGATCACTACCAGAGGAAACCTTTGGCCCTACTTGGTTCAGTTGGAATAGCCAACGCACACTGCAGGTCGAAATGGGACCACAGCAGTGAGGCCCAGGGGAGCTGCTTCTGGCCATGCACGGTTTTATCTATTTGTTTGGAGTCAGTGAGTCCATCAGCCAAGCAGAGACCCACTGATAGTGCCAAATAATGAAAATGTCAGGTGACCAGGGCAGGGAAAGGTGACAGAATTCTTGATGGCATGGATGTGCTAGTGACAAGAGGCCTCAGTTTTCAAGGGGACGTTATCCTTCTCATTCTCTCCTTACAACACCCATCTCACGTTTCCCCTTTCTTGAGTCATTGTATTCAATGTGGGTAGGGAAGAGGGGGAGAAAGACAAGGGATAACAAGCTGTGGGGCTCATATATAAAGGTGTGTCTTTGGACTCTGTGCTGCGAAAACCACAGCCTCACCAGTAATGTGGAAAATATGCAAAGCACCCCTACGAAGAAAGGACGGATATGCATGCAGCATACCAAGTGCCTTGAATATGATTAACTCCCCTTCCTAAGTAGTAAATAGTAGATAACTCTGATCAGAAAAGGGATTCGTGTGATTTATCAAGCTGAGCAACTGTGCATTTTCAGAGAAGCTGGAGGTCAATCTTGAAATCTAGGGCCAGAGGAGCACGAGGAAATTGCCAGAACTAAGAAGTTAATCATACCCTGGGACTGCTTCCATCTGTCTCAGGGCGACAGAGCCGCTGCACAGCGAGCAGGCGTGCTTTATAGCAGCAGATCAGGAATTAATATTTTCTGCAAAACCTCAAGCATCATTTGTAGTAACTTGGGTTTTATAAAAATGGAGCATAATTTCATATGAATAAATCACATTCAGCTAGAAATATGAGATGCTGGGGAAAAAAAAGTGCCTGACTTAAAAGAGAGAGAGAAGAGGGAGCAAGAAAGACAACATGAACACAATTGTTAAGCGATGGCACTTGGAGGGCAAGAATGGCCACGTGGTTAAATTGTGCATATAATCATCTTCTGAAATGTCAGCCTGCAAGCCCAGCAATGGCTGCATTTTTATAGCCTCAGCGAAGCGACAGCAGACTGTAACCTGTCTGCCCATCTGGTAATATCTCAGATCCAAGAACCATTTATACTGAAGTCCAAACAACTGCCATGGTTGTATTCATTTATTCCACAGACATTTACTGAGCAAATCCAGCGTGCTCTGTGGGGTGCTTGCTAGGGCTGAGGGTACCACAGAGGAGACGAGCCTGGCCTTCTGGCATCCCCAGCCCGAGGGACATGGGCTTCACAAGGAGAGAGTCCTCCTCAGGTTCTTGTATTTCTGCTTTCTCTTTTGCCCTTTTTCAAAATAAATCTCATGCTCTAAATCTTGTTTGCCATTAGAAAAAATATTGTGAAATAAAGTGCATGAGACATGATCTAAAGTTGAGAGAGTCTGACCTCCATGAAGTTGGGAGAGTGCAACACGGTCTGCGCCCGGAAGCAGCACTGGAAGCGGGCCTGCAACGACGCAGGAGGGCAGGGGTGCCAGCTGCCTGGCGCAGTGGAGGCTTTGCGTTTATTTTCAGTCATCCTGACCTCTGGTGGACCAGTGCCAGCAAAGGGATGGTATTGAGGCACAGTTTTACCCAGCCCTGATGTGAGAGCAGAATGCCCCAATTACTGTGTGCTACTAGTAGCTGGTCACCGCTTTCATCTGTAGGGATCTAAACTAAAGAGGTGGCAGCACTTGTAAGAAACCTTACAATTCCCAGCTTTGACAATGTCAAGGTAGAGAGCCCATGCTGACCCTGCCCATGAGCCCCACATTCTCCAGAGCTCCAAGTGAGGGACGCCCAAGCCTTTTAGTAGCCCTTGTGAACAATGTGTTTTTAAAGAGCTTTAGCGTTTAGAGCTGCTGTCCCATTGGCTTGTTTTAGTTTGGTTTGGCTTTGCTTTCTTTTTTGAGATATTGGGAATTGAGCTATGTACCCAGGCCTTTTAAAAAAATTCTATTGATTTGTTTATGTTGAGACAGGGTCTCAGTAAGCCACTAACTACATTACCCAGGTTGGACTCAAACTTGTGATTCTCCTGCCTGCAGGTCTTACAAACATGTCTGACCACAAGAAGCTACTGTCTTACTTTGTGATTCTCACAGTGACCCTGAGAGATAGATCGTACACATTTTACAGGAAAGAAAACTGAGTCCTGGACAGGTACCTGAGCTGTCTTGACTCCCACTTAATAGAATCTCTCCCCCCTCTTCCTCCTCCTCTTCTTCCTCCTCCTGCTCCTCTGCACAGGCTTGGCTGTGGTCAGAGACAGGTGGTGAGGGTCACCTTGTACATCTGCGCTTCTACTTATTTCTGGCTTGTTGTCCTCCTGTCCCTAGCGCCTCCCAAAGTACCTGGCAATTAGGAAATGCCATGAGCCATCTGATCAATGAAAGGAGGCAGCAGATACGCTCTGTGGATAAATGAAGGTAGCTCTGAGGTGACAATGGAAAGCAGTTTTCTGAAACTGGTCCTCCACCATCACAACAGAGTGCCTCAGGAAGGGTGGGCTGAGGAGTAGAAGCTAATTGTGAGGGTGACCGTGACAGTGAAAGCATCCATGCTGAAACACCGAGAACTGCTCATAAAGATCTTGTAGGATGGAGAGGCACTGCCAGCTGCCCTGCGGGGGGATGAGGAGGGGAGAGAGAGATTAAATACTAATCCAAGAGTAGGAAGACTCAAAAGCTTCAAAATATCTAAACCACCCAATGCAATTAAATTAGAGTGGAATTAAATCATGAATCAGTAACAAAAAGAGGCAATGCCATGCTATGACAGTAAAGTTAAAACAAATAACTTCCGGCTCCTTCCTCTCTTGCCCCCTCTTCAGACTCTGTGATGGGACTTAAAATCCCCTCTGCCAGTTATTCATCCCTCTTCCCCCACCCCTTGATTCATTCAGTGAATATTTATAGTCCTGAATCATCCTTCCAGGAGGACTCCAGAACCCCATTCCTCCCCTGAAGAGTTTACAGTTCTGTAGAGGAAGCAGCAGTGCTGGGACTAGGGGCCATGTACAGCAACACATCACTGTACACACAGTCATGGGTCCTAGGAAGTAGTTGCATGCCCCCCTCTGGGCATGTCACATGTACTGCTTCATGTAATCCTCACAAGGGCACTTCAGCCAGGAAGGATGAAGTCACCGTGAGGGTCCTGAAGAGCCCAATATTGTCAATGCAGTTCCATTTCCCTTCAGGTTCCAACCTGCTCTCCCTAAAATTGCAGTGAGCAGGGTTTCCAGGTACAGGTAAAACCCTGGAGGACCCTCAAAGCCCAGAGGAAGGCACCTGGAGGGGGCTCTTCAAGTAACTTGTGGAGGATGGTGGCCCCCAAGACCCAGGAACAAGAGGGCTAGAGGATGCAGGAACAGCCTGAGGTGGGCTGGGCTGCAGGGCAGCACTCAGGCATCTCAGCTGCCATCTGCCAGGGACAGTGTCTGTCCAAGCCAGCTGGAGCTGGCTTCCACTGAGCATGGGATCCATCCAGAAACCTTCCGTAGCCCCCTGCACCACTCTCATTCCACCCACTGGTGCCACTGTGATGCCGTGTCTGTCCTCTTCGGCCTTGCTGTGCTCATGGCTGGTGCAGGCAAGCCCTGGAGAGAGGGAACCACTCCTCACATAGTAGGTCACACTTTACACAAAGGCACTGCTCTGTCCTGTCCTACTGTATGCCTTTTAAGCAAGACCTGCCCATGCTGCAGACTATGCCACTCCATTCTGCTCTGGTGATAAGGAAAAGGAAAAAAATTAAAAAACCCTCTGCCCCACTTGTCCCTAATCTCTCCTTTTTTTATAAGAGATAGTGAGGCAAATGGGCTTTGCTTTAGATCTTTGAACTTGAGCTGGAATTGGCTTCAAATACTCACCTGCATTTGCACAAGGTGAGTATGAAATATTCACCATCGCATAAATAGGGTGGTGATGATCCCCTCCCTGGTGGGGTCAGGGGCACATCAAATGAGGTCGTGCTGTGTTTTAGACCTAATGCCCCCCCACATCCTCCTGAGTTCAGAGAGACTTAGACAGGGATTGATCTTGAGAGTGCTGTAGGTGTCCATGCATTGGCCCCCTGTTGGGTCTGCAGCATGCCGTGCTGTTAGGAGGTGGGTCTGTTGACCTAAGAGGATTTATCTCCTTGCTGCTTTCTCTACTTCCCGGTCCCCATGCCACGAGCACCTCTCCTCCACTGTGCCCCTCTGCTATGTACCAAAGTCAACGTCTCTTCCTTTAATTTGTGGGTGTATTTGTGGGTATTTTGTCTCAGTGGTGAGAAATGTGACTTAGACAAGTGATTAATAGAAAATGTACTTTGTTAGTCTTTCCCCATGACAGTGATTACTTGATTGCACTCAGAAACACTTCTCATCCAGATGCCAGAGGTACTCTTTGATTTAAGCCCTCCCCCAGGCTCCAGAGCAGAGAGAGAAGCATACTAGAGTATGCTCTTCATATGAGGTTCCTGAGTGTGAGCATATTTTTAAATCACCAGTCTAGAAAACAGATGTCAACAAATTCCAAGAAATGTCTCTTCTCCTTTCTCTCCCATCCCTATGTACCTGTTCTAAGCTAGCCTGTCCTCCCTGAGAGCTGATCCAGGGCCCACCCAAAGTAAGGGTCATGGGTGTCTGCCTCTGGCCCATCAAGTCTCTGGCAGCAGCTTCTTACTTGACCAACATAGAAGAAATGTCCCTGTTGCTCTCCAGCTGAGCTCCAAAGAATTGTAATAATTTCGTTATTGCAAAGTAAGGGATACTTACCACTTCAAAAGCAAGCAGTGGGTCTCAGATAACCCAGGGGAGCCCAAGCCTAATGTCCAAATACGCGAAGAGCAGGAGTTGCCGAGCTGTTCATTCCACAGAACACTCTCCTTTCCAGCCCAGCTCCGGACACACAACCTCATTCATGAAGCAGAGGCCCTGAGCCCCACTCCTTCTGCCAGGAGGCCATGTATGTGGCCTTCATAGTCCTTGTGGCCCTCAGCCCTGTCAGCTGCGTTACACTGCATTCATGACACAAGCTGGCATGCCTAAAACTCAGCTCTTATTTAAAGAGTCCCCTTAGTACTAATTTCCACAATAAAACTGAATGGCTCCAGAGAAGCCATTGAGTCCTATCAGGTAAATAATACTCCTTTTTAAAGGTCCCAAACATGCATTTTACAGGATAGAAGAGAGCAGCCTGGAAGAAGTTAAAGTCTTTTGAGTAAATAAGTAAGGAGTTGTATAATTCACTAATTGCCCTTTAAAGTGGAGCTGGGAGTGCTTGAGGATTAGCATGGACTTGCTGCCTGGTGTCAGCCAAAGGGGAGGCAACAGGAGGGGCTCTGGGGTGAAAGCAAGTGTTAGCACACTGGCCAGGGACCTGCAGGAGCAGCTGCGTGGTACGAGCTCACACCTGCTTGGAAGAGTTGTATCCTGAATGTGCCCAGTACCACTGAATTATGGGCTTGAACATGGTGTAAATAGGTGCTACTTATTTTCTTATATTGATAACAGTATAGGAAAGAAAGATCATAGTTACTTTCCTTGTTGCTGGCCCCACACACATACCTTAACAGAGAAGAGGGGTTTTCTTGGCTTGTGGTTCCAAAGATCTTAATCAGTTCCAAGGTAGAGATGGAGTAGCGAAGGAGAGCTGCTCTCCTCATGGTGTCCACAAAGCAGAGACGGAGGTTCCGGGAGGGAGACACACCCTTCAAGGTCACGCTGCCTGTGTCACCCTCCTAAGCCAGTTTCAGCACCTAACAGCTTCTTCAGCTCTGAACTCTGCTGCGGATTAACCCATGATGAGTGTAGTGCTCCACGGTCTGGGCAACATCCAGAGCCAAACCTCTGAACACATGAGACTTGCAGGATGGCCTGGATCTAAACCATGATACACCACCAGCAGAAAAGCCTACACCGTGCAAGACATTATTAGAAGTATGGTGTAGCACTACCTTTAGGTAGCGTGCACGAGATATCTATGTAGAAGGTAGCTGTGAAACATAAAGGAATTTAATGTTTCAAGTTGGTTCCCCTCTCCAACATATTTCATTATGTATACACATGCATTCAAAAATCTGAGAAAAACCTCCAGGCTCTGGAATAGTTCTGGTCCCAAGCATTGTGGATATGGGAGATTTAACCCAGAGCAGTAGTCCAAGTTCATCAGCACAGACTCTTTCTCCTAGGTCTAGACTGAGAAGCCTGTGTGCTCACATGGGTTCTAGCCTGAACATTTCTCCCTTTTCCTCAGGCCCCCTGTCACTCTGGCCCCTGTGATGGGGACAGCTAGATAGGACCCAGTTGTTGCCTCTCCTGCTCTGTGTCCCAAGATGTGATTGCAGAAGAACAAAGCTCATTAGCTTCTCTGGGCTCACTGGGCTCACAGCAGTCTGAGAACACCAGAAAGGGGCCAGAGGGAGCCAGACTTCATGGACCAATGACAGAGTGATTAGAACTGTACTTTAAATTACAGTTTTGACCTATTAGCATCTCCTACTGTGTCCCATCTTCTAAATTCATTCTTTCAGATTAAGTCAATAAATTTTCCAAAGGTGAAATATTTAAATCACAGGTCTGTAAATTACTTTTTTTACTTAGTCTTTAGAAGTGTGTTCTATGTCTTTAAATGGCTGCAAGGCTGCCCCTTTTAAAGCAATGACAGTGCTGCTGTGTGCCTAATGTTTGTATTCATTTAATTAATTTATATTCCCCAATTTTTAATGTGCCCTATGACATGACATCTCAAGGTCAGAGTGGAAAGAGAACTATTATGTAATTAGTGTCATTTTTCATATTTGTCACTGCTGCCTACCTTGTACATTTTTTTACAAATCCTGTCTTGGTTACTTTCTCTTGTTGCTGAGACAAAATACCTGGCATTCAGAATTAAGGAAGGAAAGGTTTATTTCGCTCAGTTTGTGGAGGTTTCAGTCCATACTCAGCTGGCTCCGAGGCACGGTGGCCCATGGCAGAGGGCAGCAGTTTATAGGAGCAGAAGATAACAAAAGCAGCAAGAACAAAAGGAAGGAACAGTGCAGAGCAAGCCTCTTTCCCTCCCTTACATTGTACGCAGGCTTCCCACCACAAGGCGGGTGTGGCACACACACCCGTAATCCCAGCCTTGGGCCATGAGTCCATCAAAAGCTCTAGAAGCCCGCCCCATGGCTGCACGAGGGCCTTAGGGGACATCTAGATATAAACCATCACAAATACATTCTATAGGCTCACCTGTATCTTTTTATAAAGTTCTGGTTAAATTAAATACTTCCTATCTTGCATGGAACATGCTGGTGATGGTAATTATGGCCAATTCTTCAGCCACGTTTAATCTGATGATGTGCGATGAATCGACCTGTAATCCTCTTGTCTCTCGTAAATTTTGTAAATGTGTTACTGTACCTCCAGACCCCAACCTTGGAGACTGAAGTGAACTTAAAGGTGACGGTGGGGCCACAAATAATACGTTGGATGGGAGAGAAAAGAAAGCACACGTTTAGCAGCCAAGAGTATTTCTGAACACTTGTTGTCCTGTCTCTAGTCACTTCTGCCGTCTCTGTGCCTTAAAAGTAGGGGCCTAGCTGGAGACAAATTTGTGGGTAGTTGAAAGCCAATGGATAGACTGGGGGTTTTCTTTTCCTTTATTAACTGCTTTTAATTGGAGTTTATTTAAACTGATACCAATTCATTTTGTTTTGTTTTAAATCTCCCTATGTTGGAGAAAAGTCACCAAAGTCCACAGAGTTGTCTTTCTCTGGCATTGAGTCCCTGGCACTGCAGAACTCCCTCCCCACCCACCCCTGGGACAGTCCCACCCAGGTCCTTGGCTCTCTGGACTTGGACTTACAGAGCCAGCTGGTGCTGTCTGACCAGCTGCTAGCTCGGCTCCAGGCCTCACTCCCCAGGCAGCCTCTCCCCTTGCCAGCCTCCCAGCCACAGCCTCAGTCTGCACTGTGGCGCTGGGCTGGCTTCCCTTTGCAGACTGCCTTTCAAGCCAGCTGAGCTCCCGCGCTACTGCGGGAAGATTCATGTGCTCCCACTAACCAGAGCAGCCTGCCCTTTCTGAGCATCCACACTCTGGCCTGTGCTGGCGGCAGCCCACAGAACACAGCCCCCTCTTCCTGTGTCCCTGCCACGGGCTCCCCAGGACCAAGCATCTGCTCTACCCAATGCCAAGTAGATTTCTTAGCCCTGCTCCCTCCTGTAATTCTCTGCTTTTGACACTGGCTTCTTGTGCTGATGCTCATAAGTTCATTCTTTCACAATAGGGAAGGGAAACAAAAGGTGGAAAGAGAACACAGGAAGGGAGATTGTGAGAAGGGAATAAAAACAAGAACTGAGATATGTTAGGTACAGGGGCCACCTCCCCACAAGGAATGTAATCATGATCTAAGAATAAAAAAGTTTTAAAATGCAAAAACAGACCAAATACCTGCTTGCCAGCCCTGACCTGGCCAGTTGGATGGAGCTTGATGCTGCCCAGCCAGGCTGAGGCCTTGGCAGCTCCTCGCTCGGCTTCACAATGGCTCTGTCTGCCTTGCCCACAGCCAGGGAGTCAGGGTGCCACTCAGGCCACAGGTTCGCATCTTCAAATGGAGATGGCAAAGGCCTGGCCAGCCCCCTGATCCTGGTGCCAGGAAGAGCTGAGGAAAGTGTGGGTGAGCCTAGCAGATGGGGGCCTCTGTTGCCTGGGGTGTCTGCAGAGGAGATCCAGGCACTCCTGTGTCACCCTGAGCCTCTGAGCCATTTACCTGCAATGCTACCAGGACGAGGGACATTGGTGCTATGGCCTGGGCAACCATTACCCCAGGCTGTTGACCTCAGTGAGCCCCAGTAGGGACAGCACAGGCCCCTGGAAATCAGGGGACTGAACAGCAGATACCATCAAGGCCTGGCTCTGTCACGGGCCCATTTTGTGATTCCAGCCACAGAAGATGTTCCTCTCCACTCTGCACACACACGCCACCCCTCCTACTTAGAAGGTTCCTCCTCCTGTGACACCCTTCTCCTCCTGCCTTCCACATCCCCAGCTAACTCTGGTGTGTCTGCCAGGCCACAGCTGTTCCCCAGTGAGCCCTATCCCTTTGCCCTGTGCTCCCTTAGTCCCCTCCACTGCTCTTGCTGGCATGTAACACTCTCACCAACCCCAGTCTGGCCAATTGGACAGCACAGAACACTGACACGCTGGCTTCATTTCTGTCTTTTCTCACCTATCAAAGGGGAAGAGAAATACCACCTCCACCCACCTTGCTGCAACTTTGTCAGACCCTGGGAGACTGGCATGGGGAACAACTGATTACAAGTTGTATGTTTCTGGAGCCAGCCAAATAGCTCAGCAGATCAAAGCAGCTGCAAACAGATATAGGGGCCGGGGGTTCGATACCCGGGCCTGCGGTGCCGGCCCCCGCCCCTGGGGCACACCGAAATGGTGATTGACTGAGTGTGGTGACATGTGCCTGTAATCCCAGCTCTTGGGAGGCTGTAAACAGGCAGATCACTACAAGTCCAATCTAGTAATAAGACGAAGACCCTTCCCTAAAATGCAAAAAAAAAAAAAAAAAAAAAAAAAAAAAGGTATGTTTCTGGGTATCCCCACTGCTACCTAGAAATGCTACTGAAACAAGTGCTACAGTGATGATAATGAAAGGTCCCTTACCCTAGCCTAGGGGCATGGGGGATTTTTCATCCAAATGTAATTCATGAGATGAGTTCCACAGTGGCAAAGGTAGGGAATAATACTGCAACAATACAGAAGCAGTGATTTTTCATCCCAAATTATTTTAATTACCTGGCGTTCTGACTTATTTAAAATCCACAGAGAATTCTCTGAGCTTCTAAAACTGTCCCCATCTGGGTATGGTGGCACACACCTGTAATCCCAGCATTTGGGAAGCTGAATTAGGAGGATCACCATGAGTTCAAGGCCATCCTCAGGTATACAATGACACCTTCTCTCAGAAGAACCAAAAAACTGTCCCCAGCTTTGCTGCCTGGAGCTGGTTTGGGAAGTCTTCAAGGAGGAAGAGGAAGAGTTTTCTATTAGTGAGCAAGTAGGGGACACTGAGGCAGCAAGGAGCAGGGTGGATCTTGCAGCCTGAGAAGACTTGGTGTGGCTCTCTCACAAAACCCTGCCCAAGGGGTCACTAGGGACCACATCTCCCTATACCTCCTAACACGTAGTTGTTACTTCAATTAGCAGATACTCTTTCAGTGTTAATCTTTCCTGTGCAAGCTGCACACCATGTTTCCCCATTAGACGTCCCTTGTGACCTTCACATTGAGCAAGAAGTACATGGATAATTATCGTCCACCTAGGCCTGGAACCCTGACAGAGGCAGAGCTCCTAAAGGAAAAGAGGGTCTTCCAGGGTTCCCCTCTAGCAAGGTCTCATTTCAGAGCTGTCAGGCTATTTGCGCCCAAAAGCAGCCTCCAAAAGGGAATTAGCAGGGAAACTTGCAGGCATAGCCAGCCTTGCCTGTGTCTGTGAGGGGTGGAATGTTCATGTGCCCTTATTCCCCCCAATTTTTGCACTAAGCCCTAATCCACAGTGATGGGGCCTTCAGGAGATCCTTGGATTTAGATACAGGTCATGAAGGAGAACCCCCATAATGAGATCAGCATCTGTTAAGGCTTATGCCTAGATGTCCCTCCAAATCTTCATGCCGTCATAGGTGGGGCTTTTCAGAGGTGGCTAGATCTAGAATGTGTGGTACTGGGATTGATTTGTGGTACAATGCTAGGCTCAAAGGCAATAGGATTAAGGGTGTGAGTGCTACCCGCCCTAAGAGACTGTATAAAATATAAAAGGTGCAATGATCACCCCTTGTTGCTTTGCTGTCCTCTGCTGTGAGGCCGCTTTGCCACCCACTCTGCCTTGGTGCCAGTCAATTATGGGCTCAAACCTCTGCGAACTGTGAGCCAGATGAAATCTATCCTCTTTAACCTCAAATGTCAGGTATTTTGTTTCATCAGTGAGAAAAGTAACTAAGACAACATCCTTTTGAGAGGAAGAGAGACCAGAGTGCCCTCTGAGCATGCGTAGGGAACAGGAAACACTTGGTGTTGGCCAATGGCCATCATTGTACCAAGAGACTGGTTCTCACCAAGGAACAAATGTGCTGCCACTGCAATGCTGGATGTCCTGGCCATCAGAACGATGAGAAATGAAATGTCTACTGCTTAATCAGTTCAGCGTACAGGATCTTGTACAGCAGCCTGAGCAAACTGGCAAGCTGCCCCCAGGGAAGAGAGAAGTCTCTAGCAGGGTCACAGGCCTGGGGATGTAGCTCAGTAGTACAGCACTTGCCTAGCCTGCATGAGACCCTGGATTCAATCCCCATTGGCAGAAAAATAAATAAACAATATTGTTTAAAGGGGAAGAATTGCCTTCCAAAGAATCCTCTACCTTTGATGTAGTATCTGAATCAGACTAACGGCAATAACACATGAGCTGGGAAAGAAACTCTAGACTTGCAATGCAGTTTCTTTCAATAAAACACTGTGAAGACAAGCTTACCCCTGCTAAACTCCAACATTATTACCAAGTATGTCCCATTAAACATAATATCTTCCACCATTAGGATTATTTTTTCTTACCAAGGCAACAGAATGCAGCTTCAGGTGATAGCACATCCTGTGCCAGCAGTGACTATGTTTCCTACCCTGGTGCTGGAACACAGCACATTTCTTCTCATAGTGTTTGGAGCTTCTTTGTAGGGCTGCTTTAGAATTCAAAATTAGCTGGAGGAAGTTTCAGTCACTGAGATGTAAACACACTTTATTGTATTAGAAAAGTGTTTCCATAAAATATGTTTTGCATCCCTTATAACTCACAAGAAAGTTCTAGAGGGAAATATTGTAACCCAGAAGTTTGTCACTGTGGAGTAGACTCAGAGGATATTGCCCAACCCTCTACCTTTCTGTTGGCAGGCTCTCTCTTTACAATGTCTGCTCATTCCATGGCTTTTAAAGTCCACCTCAGGCAACTTGAAATAAGTTCCCAAACTTCCCAGAATGTGATTGTCAGTAATCTTCTGTCATCCATCTGGGACCCTGTCATGCAGCCCAGCAGACAGTTTGCAGATATTCAAGTGGGAAATCTGCTCAGTATCTGACGGTGGTACTGTCTATAGGCATCATTTGTCCTCCGTAAGCCATCTATCTACATGTGCCCCTCCACTCAGTGCCATATTGCTGGGCCACAGGCTCTTCCATCAGATGGCCAAGAAGGTTACAAGCCTTCAATTGGCAAGTTTAGCAAATAAAAGACCAAGAATAATGAATAATTGTGTAATATAAGCATGCCCCTAATGTTGCCGACAGTGCTTCTCCTGAAATGCTCATCTTTCCCAGTGCCCTGTGTGTTGTCTGGCAACCCTGTCCAACCCTATTTCACTCAAAGACCATTAAGAGGAAAACATCCTGTAAAAATGTTTGGTCTTTGTTGGAAATTCTAAATGTCAAGATCTTAGAGGACTACCTATACACAAATGACAGAGGCAACTTACATCAAAATCCTACCTCCTCCTTCTAGACAGCATCCTTGAAAACTAATTTTCTCTTTCAAACAGTAAAATAAAGGTTGGAGGTGCAGCTGAGGTACAGAGCACACGCTTGCTGTGTGTGAGGTCACCAGTTCCATCCTCATCATCAAAACACTAATACACAAAAGCACCAGATACATAGTGCTTGTTGCCTCAACTTTCCAAGTGAGTGTGTGTCCCTGTGTGTGCCGAGAGTGTGACACGTGCTGCTGGCACTGGCATGGAGCCATCTATTGAGCTGCTTTCTCCCTTCCCACCCACACACTCTGTGGGAACCATGAGAGCCCCACTGTCTGAAATCTGAGGTCCTGCTTGGCACAGTTTGACCTATAGGTACTATTTCTAATTTGTATTTTTCCAGCATGCCATGCAGGCCCTGCCCCCAAGGTGTGCTGAGACTGCATTGAGACTGGGCGTGGTGGTGTGCACCTGTAATCCCAGTGCTTGGGAAGCTGAAAACAGGGGGATAACTATGAGTCCAATCTGTGTAGTGAGACCCTATATTAAATACAAAAAAATGTATTTTTGCAGTTGTTTGTGCAGAAGACTATTTCAATGAAGTAGAAACCCCTGAAAATTCCAAGTCTGCTTCTATGCCTGTAATGAAACCAAACAGAATTTTTTGTTGACCTCATTTGACAGCAGGTGGTAGGCCAGGGTTTCACCCTCTGGCATGTGGCCCTCGAGGTACAAGGTTTTCATTAATTAGTCAGGCTGCACTTTGGTGACTCTTCCTTTCAGACTCTCTTTCTTAAGCACTGCTAACTCCCATGATTATCATTTTATATTAATTATTCATAAAGTAACTTTATTCCAGCAGTAATTAATGGGATAAGTTACACAATAGAAGTGCTAGTAAATATTACAAAAGCAATTACTGAAGTGGTAATTTTCATTCAAAATTGTTTTAATTACATGGGCTCTGACTTATATAAAATCTTATCTCCATAGAGCTCCCAAAACTATCACCACCTTGGTAACCTGGAGATGGTTTGGGAAATACTCTTCCACCTTTACATAAGTGAGTGAAAAGGACTGTTCACATAGGAAGTTGGTGGGTTAGGACCTGGGCTCTGGAGCGCTGCAGTCCCCAGAGCCTGGGGGATCATCACCTATATAAGGGGCACCTTTTCTTCTAGAAGACAAAGGTAGCTGCAAGCAGGACCAACCAGCGGTCATCTAGCAGGTCGGTGATCAGGTGGCCTCCAACATGACTGGATGCTCTGTGGCCACCATCTTGCAGTTCTTGGTAATTTTGTCTTTGAATTTGTGTTTTATAAGTAAGATCCCAGAGGACTAAGGAGTATATGTCTAGGTATGAAACATCTGCTCACAGAGCAATCCTCTTAGCTGCCTTCTTCTCTGCCCAAGGCCCTGGCTCCACCCTGCGTTCCCTTCCCCACCACCATCCGATGTCCAGCAGGGCATGGTTTCATGCCATGTGGTGGTGGGCACCTATGTCCAGGATCTGGCACACAGCACCATATCCAGTAGGCAGCTGGGAGAGGAGGGTCTCTGCTCCCTGGCCCAAGGCCCTAGTACACTCCACAGCAAAGGTTCAGCACGTCAGGGCTTTACTTTCCTTACATTGGTTGGGCCCAGGAGACACCAAGAATCCCTGGCTTCACTACTAGCCCAACCAGGCCTCTCCATATGTGACCCTTCATGTCTGTCCTAGGATGACTGGAAGGAAGCCCAGCAGCAGCAGGATGAGAACCAGCTAGCCGCAGGAGTCTACACGAACCTCAGAAGTATCCCAGTGCTCTGAGGGCACAGCATGAGATAGCAAATAAGGATGTCAGGGAGAGAGCAGAAGCTCTACATTTCAGAGCCTGGCGTGGCACTTCCATCCTTTCATGGGAACAAGAGGCTCACATTTGCGTTTGCTCTGGGGCCCACAGATGACGTGGCAGGTCCCGGCTTCAGGGGTGAGGAGGCTAGTCGTTGTGCCTGGCAAGGGAAGGCCTTTCCTTTAAGGGTTTAACTCCAAATGAAGTGTTTCTTTAAAGCCTCTCTGTGACACTCAGTTCTTAGAAGCACTCTACTCCTTGTGGTTACCCAAGGCGTAGGCTGCCACCCTGCTGATCTCCAGGTACTGCAGCCTGTCCCCCAGCCCCAACTGCCAGCAGTGTCCTGGGAGGTCTCTAAGCTATCTTTCTTCTTGGGAAAAAGTGCTATGTCCTTTGCTTGAGGAGAGTAATTCTGATCAGTGTCAAATCACAGCTTTCACAAGAGCTCCGTGTCCCAGAAATGCCTCCATGCCTGCCTTGTCTGCCTTTGTATTGTGTCTGTCCAGCCTGGCTGTGCCTTTCCTGTCCCCGTGGTGTGTGTTCAGTGATCAGGCAGGTCCTGGCTTGTCCTGCTGCAGTGGCTGCACAGCCATCCATCCAACCAGGCCAGGCTGGGCTGAGAGTTTTATGGCCCTGTGCTGTGAGGTGGTGACGCTTTTCCTGTTTAACAAGCAGCTCCTTTCTGGGAGCAGGCTGTTCCCATTCTCTGTGATAATGGAGCTAGGAGCCTCAGAACCCAGGCTTATCGGCACCCTACTCAGAAATAATAAAGCAAATAAAGCTACACTGACCACATTCTGGTTTATTTCCATCTCTCTTCTTCTGACCACCCACTTTCTTCTTTTCTCCCTCTGCTCAGCCCGCTGTGAAGCCTATTTCTCTTCGCAACAACCTTATGGAAACAAAGGCTGGCTTTAACATTCCTTCCCCTGCTGAAATGCTCCCATAGTGATTTCCCCCTCTCAAGCATGGGCTGGCCCATTCTCAGTTGCTGTATGTGGGTGTCCTTTCAATCCAGAGCACCCCCAGAAGCTCAGCTTCCCCCACGGAGGAGGTGTGGAGGGAGCCCCAAGGGTCACAGCGGAGCCCACCTGCTCATGCTGGTTTCCCCTCCCCTCAGGCCATGAGCACTCCCAGAGGGGCTGGAGAGTCCTGGTCCTCTGTGGTCTCAGTTCCCACTCAGCAGGACCTCCCTTAAATTACCTGCAAAGTCAGCCTCCTCATGTGCACATCCAACAGATTCATCCAAAAATGTTCAGCAAAATAAAACTTCATCTGTTCTGACTTCTTTTTCTTGTCACATTCTCTAAACAGTACTAAGCAACAACTATTTACAGAGCATTAACATTGTACTGGGTAACCAGGAGCCCTCTAAGGATGGGTTACCGTATCTAGGAGGATGTGTGTGGGCTGTATGCAAATAGCATGGAATTTAATATAAGGCAATTTGAGTTCTGGTATGAACCAGGTGCTGGAACAAATGCCATAGGTTGGAGGCAATGCATATTTGTTTTCAGAGCCAGTCAATCCCAAGCTGTTGTTTTCAGCTCTGTTAATTGTTATTTATATAGATCCACATAGGGTCATTGCTAATGGACCTAATAAACTGAAGAGAAAATGGTTCTGCACCGTGGCCCACACGTCTTTCAACTTTCTCCCTATGCACCCAGCCTCCTAGTAACCTTCATCGCTCCCTTTTCCTGGAGCTTGTCCCTTTCTCAAGGAGGATTTAAGGATCACCCCTACATGGTGTTCGGGGTCCTGCTCAGATCCTACTTCTTTCTCCTACTCCTTCCCAAAAACTTTAGCCCTCCTTCCTCCCCTGGCCTCAGTTAGGAATAAGAATTGGATCACAGAACTGAGCACCCCACGGTCTTCCTTCTCTTAGCAGTTTTCTACAGTCTTTCACTGAGAGGGTTGGGTTACACCGTGCTTGCTACCTGTGCCACAGGCTCAGTCTGGCCAGGCGTGTAGCCCACTGTGAAGGCAGGGAACACAGGAAACTGCATGACAGGAAGATCCTAGGTGACCAAACTACCACCCAAAGTGCCAGGGTGAGGCTGACTGCAGGCAGATGCCCTGGAATCCCCTCACATGCAGCAAGATAGGAAGTTTCCACCTTTAACACAGCTGAGCTGGCATCTCAGGGCTCAGCGCACATCAACACCCAGGAGCCCCAGCTCCAGGATCCCTCCACCACCCACACGGCCCAAAGACCACTGAGTCTCAAGTCTTTTCTAGAAAATGGCATTTCTAGTTTTGGCAGTATTTTCATGGAACCTGTGTGTGTCCCTGAATATTTTATGAATCCTCTCTCAATGACTTATCATACTTTAATGTCATGTAAATGCTGTGTACATAGTTGTTATACTCTATTGTTTAGGGAATGGTAACAAGAAAAAATATTCTATGCATGCTTAATATGAATGAAGGCTTTTGCTTCTCCCTGAATATTTAGGTCTGTGGTTGCTGATTCTGTCATTGCAAAACCCATACTAAGAGCTGACTATACTCAGAAGTGGTGGGAATATCTGATCACCTGCCTTCCCGAAAGTAACAAAGCCAGGAATTTGGTAGCATATGCCCCCCCACTATTACTCAGTGTTATGGTTTGTGTTTAGTTATCCCCTCAAACCTTCATGCAGTTACTGGGGCAGCTTCTAGAGTGTGTGATTAATTCTTAATCCAATACTGGGATTATAGGTGTGAGTGGTACACCTGCCCTGGGGCAGATAATCTGCATACAAATGTAAGGAAGGGAGAGAGGCTTGCTAGCTGATGCAGCTGCTGCTCCTCCCTTTGCTCTTTGCTGTTTTCCACTGCCATGAACTGTTGCCCTCTGCCATGTGCTGCTCTGCCTCGGAGCCAGCTGAGTATGGACTGAAAGCTCCACAAACTGTGAGCTAAATAAACCTTTCCTTCCTTAATTTTGGATGGCAGATAATATTTTGTCCCAACAATGAGAGAAAAGTAACTGAGACACTCAGTATTCCCAGCTGCAAATGGAGGGAGATGACACAGGTAGGGATCCTGAGCAGCAGCCCAGGGCCACCACTAGGCACGAAGCTCCAGGCTCTGCTTCCAGTGTTCTCGGGTCTTGGCCTTCCACTGCTCCCTAGTCTGAATGGACAAATGGAAAAGAATTTTTAAACATAAAATAACATAATTTCTAGTAAGAAGTTCTGGAACTACATGGTTCTCAGGGTCAATAACTGAAATAAGGACCCTTCAATTTTGCTAATATTTTTAAAATTCTACTATTACGATTTAGGTCTAGAATGTTCCCAAAAAAACCTGTGTGTTCAGAAGTAGGGCTTGTGAGAGTGGCTGGCTCATGGAAGTGCTGTACTCATTGGCAGGTGCATCCATTGATGGTCTCTTTCTCTCTTCTTCTTTTTTTTTGTCTTTTTTTTGAGACAAGGTCTTGCTATGCAGTTCAGGCTGGCCTTGAGCTCACTTTGTAGCCCAGGCTGGTCTCAAACTCACAACCATCCTCCTACCTCAGTCTCCTGAGTTCTGGAATTACAGGCATGTGCCACCATGCCCAGCTCCCAAGTAATTTCTAAGTCTGTTGAGGGACAGTGTCTGGTCTGAAGAGGCATGACCTTCTCTCTCTACTTCCTGTCCACCATGACGTGACCAGCTCCCCTCTGCCAGACCCTTCTCCCACATCCTTTCTGCCTCAGGGCAGAGCTGGATACTAGGTAGTCCTAAGGGGTCATCCTCTAGTGTCACTTTCCATATCTCTTGTGTAGAACAGATCTACTAAATGCATATGTGGCAGAATTCAAGCCTGTGAAGCCTGAGGAGGGATATACTTAACATGGGATACTGTACTGGGCTGTGTATCCCTCCCTTTGGATATGGTCAACTGTGTGCTCACTGCAGCAGCCATGGGGATCGCTGGAAAGATGAAAAGGGGAGGCTAGGTCCTGGAAGGACCACTGAGTGCCACTGAATTGTCCAATCCTGGAAACGCCCCTCCCTGAGTCTCCAAGTGTGAGGCCTGCATTGTCCTTTCGGGTTTTTGCTTATTTTAGTTGTGGCTCCTGTTCTCTGTCACCAGACACAGTGTGTCAGCATTTCTCTGTTAGTGCAGCCTCTGTCCAGGCTTTACACACTGCACCACCTTCGGAAACACCTGAATAATATTTTCATGTTTGCCCTGACAGTCCTCCCCCGAGGAACAACTCCAGCTTGGTGTAGGCCTGCCTCAGCCTCTTTGCTAGTGCTAGGATTACAGGAGTGCACCACCACAGCTGACCAAGAACCTCTCCTTTAAATTGCAGGTGTCAGGTATTTTGTCCCAGCAATAGGAAAGGTAACTAGTACAAGTATATATCCTCCAGGTTTGTAACCAGCAGACTGGCTACACATATCCCCATGAGCTGAGATTAGGTCTTCAAATTATTTAGCTAAGGACACAGAAGCATAGCTGAGGCACCAGCTGGAAAAAGTGAGCCTGAAGGTAGGTGCTGGGAGACATTCTAACCCAATCTGGAGCAGCACCAACAGTCAGCAAAGCCCTGTCTTCACCTTGGGGAAAAGCAAAGCCAAAGCCTAGGTATTCCTCACAGAGGTAAGTGGCAACCAAAGAAATCTTTCCTCACAAATATGCTGAACTAATGTTTCACTGTGAACATAACATTTAAAGTATGTACCTTCCTCCCCTTAACATTTTTACCACAGCATTTCCCGAGTCATTTTTCTCACAGGGCTGTTTGCATCCTTGGTGGTGTGTCCTCTTCAGCAGTGACATGCATCCTTTCCAGGTCTGTCTAGCTTACTTCCCATAAAAGAGATTTTGAAATGAATGGATGAGAGGCTACTTTGACCAGGTGACGAATAGGCAGGGATTGTAGCAGAGGCATGCATGGGGGTTTATGTATCAGCTTTGACCCAGTTAGCCTGAGCCAGGGCTTAGAAGTAGTCAGAGTGGCCCCCTTCTGCTTGCCTAGGCATCCAGAGGGTGTTCTGTGTCCTGGAACAAGATGCTGATGTACTATGCTCTCCTCCTCTAGCGAAGGGCAGTGAAAACCCTGGGATATTACACATCAAAGAGATGTGAGAAGGCTGACAACAGGTCAGCTGGGCACTTCAGGCCCAAAGACGGAAAGGCAGTGGGTTCCCAGGCTTTCTTCTTTGCCCCGTAAAGCACAGAGTAAATGCTGGAGAAGCTGATGACTTTGCCACAGACACAGACCAAAAGGTATCCCAGAAAATCCAGCAAGAAGATGGCTTTCAGATCATAAGTGCTGTATCCCAGACAAGAACCATGGGAGAACACTGTGGCCCCAACCCAGCCCCAGCCATAAAAGCCATGCAAGGAGCCAAGACACCCTCGCCAGCACCTGCTGGTGTGGTATGGGTGGGGCTCTGCTGAATTGGGAGATTTGTTTTTTTTTAATCAAAATTCTTCCAATACAGAAATAAAATGTTCTGAATACAATAGAAAATCACTTATCATAGTAGGAACTTGGAAAATCTCACCAGAAATGAGAAAAGATAGTCAACAGATGCCAATATTGAAATGACACAGATGTTAGGATTTATCTAGCAAGGAGTTTAAAGCTGCCATCATAGATAGTTCAGTAAGCAGTTAAGAACATGCAGAAAACAAATGAATGATTTGTCTCAGCAAAAAAGAAGATGATACGAGGAAAAACAAAATGGAAATTTTCATACAGAAAATCCAGGGGCCAGAGAGATAGCTAGGGCCCGGGAGATGGCTCAGTAGAATAAGTGCTTCTCTGGCAAGTGCAAGGGTCTGAGTTCAATTCCTGGTTCCACCAAAAAAAAAAAAAGAAAGAAAGAAAAATCCAGTACCCCAAACTTTTAAGACCTCCATGAATGAACTCAATAGCAAAAAGAGAGAGAGAAGGGAAACAGTCACTGAGGTTGAAGGTGCAACCAGGAAAAAAAGAGACTGAAGAGGCGAAGCAGATCTGTGGGGGCCTCTGGAATATAAGGAAAGATCCCACATTTGTGCTGTGGAAGTATCAGAAAGTATAGCGTGGAAAAGTCATTCAGAAAATTTTTGCAGTTACAGTGACTTCAAGTTTACCGAATCTTACAAAATTCACAAACCTAAATAAATACTAAAGAGGAACAATCCAAAGGAACCCATGACAAGACATATTACAGTGAAATTTCTGAAAATCGAAAACTAATATTTAAAGTACTAAATTCCAAAACCAGAGGCCAAAAGGAAGTAGCACCTCCTTTTTTATGTGTTGAAAGAAAAGAACTGTCAATGTAAAAATCCACACGCAATGAAATCCTTTGGGAAGGAAAGGCTCTTATAGACCACAGACAAAGAAAAACATCTACTCTAAAGGAATGGCTGAAGAAAGTTCTTGAAATAGGAAAGAACCTGGATCCATCAAGTTAGAAAGAACAACAGAAAAGTAAGAATATGGGTACTTATAATAAACTTCCTTTTCCCATTAAGCTTTCTAGATTGTATTAGAGCAAAATTTGAAACAATGCTTGCTGTTATTCTCAATGTATATAGAAGTATTTAAAACAATTAAGAATACATCATACATTTCACTCAAACTGGTAAGTAACTATTCCAGTATATTATATACAGTGTAACATTTAGAAAACATATTTAAAAATCTGCACAAATATATAAATTCAGGGCCGGACAAATATTTCAATTGATTAAAGCACCTGCTTAGGCAGACACAGAGGCCAGGAGTTTAACACCCAGGCCTGCCATTTAACACCCAGGCCTGCCCAGTTTAACACCACTGGGCATGGTGGCGCACACCTATAATCCCAGGAAGGCTGTAAATAGGAGGATCACTAGGAGTCCAATCTACAAAAAAATAATAATAATAAAAGATATAAATTCAAAAACACTGTAAGTAAATTAAAATAGTACTCTGAAACATGTTCTAAGGAAAACAAAGGCAGAAACAGACATTGGAGGGTATAAGGAGAAAATAAAAACTAGTGTCAAATTTAAGCTCTGAACATACCAGTAATACCATCAAATATGAAAGACCCAAATTCAGGACCAGTGAGATAGCTCAGTGAGTAAGCACCTTCTTAGGCAAGCGCAGGGGTCGGGGTTTCATGCCTGGCACCGTATGCCACAGAGACCACACATGGTGGCATACACCTGTAGTCCCACCACTGGGTGGGCTGAAAATAGGATCACTACGAGTCCAAGCTGCATAGTAAGACCCCGTACCAAATACATAAAAAGGCCAAAATTCATTAACTAAAATATGTAGACAAAATTAAAAGCTATAATTCAGTTATATATTGTCTGTATGCTTAATTCAAATATAATAATACAGGCAGATGGATAGTAAATATATGAAAAAGATGTACAATAACATTAGTCAAAGAAAAATATGGATGGATTAGAGGTCATCATGCTAAATGATTTAAATAATCCAGGTGTGGAAAAACAAGTAATGAATGATCTCAGTCATATCTGGAACACAGAAAAGTTGACCGCATAGAAATGAGAAGGTACCGATGATTACCAGAGGCTGTGGGCGACCAACAGGTACCAAGTTGTACTTAGGGGAGGGAAGAGCTGGTGTTGTACTGAACTGTACATGACCATAGATAATAATAATGTATTATGTTTTTTAAAAAGCTATAAGAAAATATTTTGGGGCTAAAGAAATAGCTCAATAGAATAAGCACTTGGCTGGCAAGGGCAAGGTGCTGAGTTCAATCCCCAGTACCGGAAAAAAAATATATTTTGAAGGTTTTGACCATAAATAAATGATAGTTACTGAGGAAATAGATATGCTTACCCTAATTTAAGCAATACGCAGTGGAAATACATAGTACCTCATAAATGTGTAGTTTCTATGCATTAGTTATGTAAATGTTTTTAAAAGGAAGAGTTAGAATTTTAGAAGTAAAGCAGTGGTCCTCAGGTAACATCAACTTCAGAGCAAAGAAAATATCAGGGAGAGGTTGGGACATTGCACAGTGATAAACAACTTAATGTCCCCAGAAAACAGAGCATTTCTAAACATACACCAAATGACAGTAGAAAAACACATGAATGAAAAACTGATTAAGTCATGTGACAGTTTCTTTAAAAAGAAACATAACACTTACCCTAAAACTCAGCAATCATATTTCTTATTATTCATTCCAGAGAAATGATTATGTATTTCGACATAAGACCCTGCACATAAATATCCATAGCAGTTTTATTTTTTAATACCCAAAACTAAAAACAACCAAAATGGGTGAGTGGTTAAACATTCATAATATGGAAGAGAGCAGCATGGAATAATACTGCTCCATGTCAGAAAGGGAGAGGCTCCTGCAAGGCCCTGTGAACTCAGCAGTTCAGATGGGCCTCAGTGCATTGTTTCATATGATAAACCCATCCCCAAAAGGATGAATTCATTATATGTGACACATAGTACTTCATAAATATGCACAATTTCTACACATCAGTCATTAAATGTTTTTAAAAGGAAGAATTAGAATTTTATTTTATTTTGTTTTGTTTTATTGAAGTACAAATATCAATGAGACAGTTTTAAGATATCTTGACAAGATGGATTTGATAAATTAATGCATTGCAAACTGTTTTCATAATGTTTTGGTATCATGGAAGATGCATACATGATATTATACTTACAGACATTATTATACCGTGTCTCTTATCAGTAAATTAAGAAAGTGTAGCTGTTTGCATATCTTATTTTTTATACCTGAATTACCTCAAAGATTCAATAATTAATACTTTCTACCTTGTTATTTTCCTAGTGGTTGTCCATAGTACTAGGAGCCGACATAATATCCTGTCCAACCACCATTAGTGCAAATCTTGCCTCTCATAGAATTATGTAGAAGCACAACGTTATCTATCCCAACTGTACTGTCCATACACACACATCATGATTCTTCCTTTTTATACCCCTTCCTTTGTCTACACCTGTCAAAGATGGGCACTCCATTGTCATTCAACTAATTTAGGTGCTTGAACTCGACAACACAATCCAACACAGTCCAGCATTCCACAATAATAGTGAGTTATCCGAAGAAGTTGTCGACCATAGCCATTAACAGCTCAACTTATTATGGCTCCGTGGTGTATACTTCATTTTTATACTTTTCTGCTGGATGGTTAAGACCTAAATAGAGCAAGACCTATATACCAACACATGTACTTTATGTTTCTTATGAGGTCAGTGAAGTCCCCTTGGGGTTTATCTTGTAGTGCTGTACCTTATTCTGTAGATCCTTTGTCTGTGTCATCCATGTGGATGAGTCACAGCCAATGCTTGACCAATTTGCTCTCTGTGAGAGC